>KK112383.1:263549-351600 GCA_000611955.2 Stegodyphus mimosarum
TAAAATTAGCATGAAAGAGACAATTAGCATACTGCTTTCATTCAAAAATTTGTAAAATTAATTAAAACTCTTAAGTGTTTTTAAGTCTTTATAATAGTAGACAATTGTTTTTAAAAAATGGAAACTTTCTGAAAATTTTCTTTTTGTTTTCTTCACAAAATAAAGAAAAGATCTATTAAAAAAATTCTTTTTACTGATGTTTTTAAAAAAATATTGACAATTTACTTAACTTACAGTACTTAAAAGTATTATTGTTGTGAATTATCTCAGTTCTTGACAGTAACATCAGAACAAGTCCACGAAATTCGTCATGGCAAAGAGTGCAAGATTGCGCCTGTCGTTGACAAAAGCCATACGGTGATAGTACGATTTTGCTCCGTTCCGCCTCCAAATTTTCAAGGAGAGCACCCCGAGAGGGCTAGTCCGAGGTCTCCCATCCCCTTCCCCTAACAACGACTTCCTGAGAGGTTTTTCGGCTCGCAAAGTATTTAAAGTGCTCTCATGCCGCACAGACACTATGCATTTACCATCATCCATGCCTTATCCGGGATTCTAGACCGGGCCCTTCGCTATGGCAGTCAGCTTCGCTAACCACCATCCCGGTTGGGTGGCTGAAAAGTACTATATCCTAGTATAGCAATTATGGCTGTACTTTACTCTTGGACAGATTTGAATTTTTTATTTATTCCTCTTCTTGTACTAATTTCATATCGACAACTATATACTGAAATATACTTATCTTTCAAAAACCATTTCACTTGGAACTCCTTATAACTGTTATAATCTTGCAGAAGCTTGAAACATTTGGAAGGGAGTTTAATAAATCTTCTTAATATAAATAAAAATAAACACCATTTAAAGTAAAATGGCTATCTCCCAAATAAAATATTGATGCCTTTAATCATTTCACTCAATAGTGACCAGAAATATAAATGCAACATGTTCATTTATTAAATAAACAGAACAAAAAATTCTTTTTTCAAACGAGATGCAGCTACATTCGAATAATTCAACTTATTATTCGAATGAATAATAAGTTGAATTCGAATGAATAACAACTTATTATTGAATTATGTAATTATGAAAATGTTATTTTTCTCAAGTGAATTATTTTTCTACATTTTTATGAAAGAGCAAAGACATTGAGTTTTTTTCTGTTTTTAACAGAAACTAGACATATACATTCATTCAAGTGATTTTAGGTTGATTGGTGTATGTAATATACGAATATAACAGGTATGATGAAGTATGTGTGGTACTAAATGGCATATGAATATTCCAATATATGTAAAAAGATATTTGGTTTATAAATTTACAATCATCTCCAACAAACAGATCACTTTCGTACACAGAGATTTGTGTCTCTAGTTTGCAAGGAATGTACTACGAAATTAGATTTTGGGGTATCCGATCACGTTCGGACAACCGAATTTTGGAAAATAATACAAATAAATCTATTATTGGTGTTATTTAGCAGAATGTTTAAACTATAAAAAAAGGTGAAAAATATTTTATCAAAGCGTAAGTTTTGGTTTTTTTTTAATTTACATTTTGGATTAAAAATATATTAAATATCAGGATTGTTGGATGTGGTCTCACAAAAATATTTGCCAATATTTTACTTTTATATTTTTCACATATTTATAAAGGGCGTGTTATAAGTTTATTTATAAAGAACTTATTATTTATAAAGTGTGCATTAAATATATCTGTTTGAGTACATGGACAACTATTTTTCGAGAAATTGTTCTCTTTTCATTTACAAAACTGACTGAAAGACGTTTTAGGTATGTCCATAAGCCTACACGTTTAGTCCATTTAATTTACAATATTTCATAAAATATTTGTGGAAAGTTTAATAAAATTACTTGGCCCACCAGCGGCCGAGTGGTAAAATCCCTGGAAACTGGTAGTTCCGACCTGGATTTGAATCCAGGTGATCACTTTTTCAGATAGCCCTAGTGTGCTTTGCCGTAATAAACTGAACCGCAAAATTGCTAAACTAATATTTTAAGTTAAAGCATTTTTCTTACAGAAAAAGTTAAGAAATCAGGCTTTTCAAAAAATGGATTTAATGTAACACAAACGTGAACAGAAGGAAAAGAAAATGTTGCCAACTTTGAAAAATAAATTGCAAATCTAAACTTGTTCCCGAGCGCTAAATAACATATAGGAAGATTCAAAATCATCTTTGCAACATCACCAAATGTATTTGAATAAAATATTCTCATTTTAAAGTTATTTAGAGTAGTCTTTAGACCTTTAGACATCAACTTCCAGGTTCTTAAACAGAAACTCCAGGCTAACGGCCTAGAAAACTAACAGCCATAATTCTGCTTCTAACGATCGGACAGACAAAATAAAAGTAATTTTGGGAATCTTAATGTATAAGTTTTAAAATAAAGTAATAAAACGTTTTTGAGAAATTTCATCAAAATTGACGTTTAGAGCGTAGTCGGATACCTTGTACGTTATTTTGAAGCAGAAGACATGAAAAATGTGCAAAGCCTTCGCCGGGACATGAACTTGGCCGGGTGTGCTACCGTTACACAACAAAGGCATGCAGAAAGGTGGGAGAAAATAATTTATAACCTTAAATAAGACAGTCCTCAAATGTAAATGAATTCCAACTGATTAATGTTCCATTTGTGAAAATAAAAGTGGCAATATGTTAAAGGGTATTTAATTATTTGATGTTTAATGCTTTAAAATTTGAAACTGTGTAATATTTCGTATTAAAGATGCTTCTAGTAATTATTATAGCATTCGATTTAAAATTTTAATTGTAAGGTATATACCTTCGTTTTCACTCTTTGTATTTCAAAACTGGTTACGAAATTCATTTTTGAAGATATAAAATATAGTTTTCGCGTTATATTACATAGTTTAGAAGCATAATTTTTGACTCGTAGTTCAAAGTTTGGTTTACATTTTAAACCAGCATGGAATATGGAAGGAATTTCGATTTATATTCCAAGTGCTAGAAATATTATTTTCGATTTGAATTTCGAGGTTCAGATGTAGCTTTCTTTTCACGTTTCAAAGTTTTGAAATATAGTTTATAACTCAGTTCGCAAGGCCATGAAATGTAGATTTCGGCTCGCAGATTGAAATTTCTGAGAATAGAATCCGAATCATATTTCCAGTTTCCTTTGAAGCACAACTTTCAGTTCACATTTTGAGATCTGGAAACATGTTTACTTTTAGTAATAACTGCAAAGATCTCGACTAGACATTGGTAAGAGTGCTTTGCAATATCTGATTCAATCTCAGTAAAAATTTCTTTTTTCTCCTTTGAAAGAAACTTTTATTGTCTAAACGTGATGTATAATACTTCGGTATACTTTTGGCTGAAAAAGCATACTGCTGTTTCCAAATTTTTACCGCAATACCAATAAATCTATCCGTTTTTTAAGATCTTAGTGTTTTGCATGAATCTAGAAAATGTTTTGCTTGCCTGAGACTGTTCGCCCATTTTTTAGATGAATTTGTTTTGCTATGAAAAAGTTCGACTTCTTGGAAATTTGTTTTTCTAACTGCAATTATATTTTTGAAAGTATTAATTATTATCATCTACTTGACAGCTTTGTTTTCATGTCCAACAGTTTTGAAGAAGCAATGGATGGAGGGCTATGTCTGTGCTCTTTCCGAAGAAAATTATTCGGAAACAACGCGAAAGTCATGGATTTGCAGTATTAAGTAATTAGTGGCTTTATAGTTAAAACCACAAAGTGTTAGTAGTTTGATTTGGGTTACAATTCCGGCGAAAGTTTTGGTTGCGTGGATTTTTCCACTTTTTTAATGTGAATGCCCCCATGGAATTCTTCCTTTTAAGTAGATAGTCCACCGCTTTGTGTTTTGCCAACTCCGTTTAAATACGAAAATGACTTTTGGGATATATAGTAACAGATTATATGAGAATTTTTAATATTGAGATTTAAAATATATGTAATAAATAAAATTCAACAAAAATTTGATCGAAGATCTACAGAAAACTAAGTGTTTTTTTGCTCTGTCAATCTGTTCTAAAGAGCATGCATATAGATAAAAAAAGAAATAATAATTTTGTTCAGATTAATAAAAAAATGGTATTGAGAACCAGAGTATTAAAACATAGTACAGCACACACTTGTGAAAGTATTATAAATCTATTAATACTTGTATTTTTTATTTTTTATTTTGTATTTTTTCTCAGGTACTTAAGACTTCATCAGAAAATGTCAGAGGTGAAAGAGTGCAAATCATGCACTGGATGTATGATTGTGATAATGAGTTGAATAATGCTTCATCTTAATATGTACAAATATAAGGAAGGACCGAATGTTTATATTTTGCTGTTTAAGTGCTGGTTGAAAATGCAGCATTGTCGCTAGTATTTCATAATTCTTTGGATGACGCCACTCATCGAAGAAGCTGGTAAAAATACGAAGCTGAAGTACTAATTAGATTTTTGGTTTTTGTTCCACACAACTGTGCAACTGTTAAACCTGCCAGAATTTTGATCGATGCAGTCGCTGTTGTGCAAAATACCCTTATCTGTTTAGCGCGAAATAAGGAGCTGGACGTCGGCCTATTTTATTTTCGTCCCTTGAGCGATTGGAGCCAAAGTAGAGCAGCGTAGGTGACCGTCCTTTTGATGACACCTCACTAGACAGTCTTTTGAACGTATGGACATAGCTCTTAAATTTGTTTCATTGGAACTACCGGAGATATTGCGTAGTGTGGCTAGTACTTTGCTTAAGTTCCTTCATGGGGAAAAACCAAGCCAATCTTTGATCTTACGTGGGTAAAACTGTGGTATTTAAGCTCTGATGATTTTAATCCTGCTGTTGTTGATTGTGATTCCTGAACTAATGTGGGCATTGACTCCCTTTTTCGGAATTATAAGCGCCTTTTATCTGTCTTTTGAGATGGCCAATTTCAAGGTACTGCCGAGATTATAGAAGAGTTGAAAGGTCTGAGCTCCATGTATCTTCAGCGCGTTTCTGAATTTCCCCTGGACTATGAAGACAACATCATCTGCATAAGCTATTAATTGTGTGTTCTGAGGCCAGGATGTAGTTAATATGCTATTTATGATGGTCACGTTCTATGATTGGACTCGCACAGGATTCTTCTGGACGTTCTAGTGTCTGCTTACATTGTATTATTCTATTGTTTTGCACGACTGTCTGCTCGCAGTTCGAGAGGTAACTGAAGAAGGCTTGATGTACGCTTGCTGGGTATTTTTCTTATTTCAGTGAATGTTAAAAGTTGACCACTTCAAGTCAAAAAAGCACTCTTAAGATTGAGACTGAGGTAGCTATCGTGCTTTTTTTCCAGGATGTAATATTCCCTAGTTATAAGCGCGTGTGATATATTTCTCTCCTCAAAAGCTGATTGTGTTGGATTGGTGTTGGTGTGGGTGATGGCTTCAGGTCGTAGACTGCAAGTTTTTAATATACCTTTCCGAACGCTAAAAGGAGGCCTTCTAGTTGGTAGGGATTCAAACTACTAGGGTCTTTGCTGCATTTAAGGAGGAATATGATTTGAACGACTTTGAAATCATAGGGCAGAGGCCGGCATGCCATGAGTTTTTTTAAAATACGTTTCTTGAGGTTCCGTTGTACTTCTTCTTTTGTGAATACTTTATCACTTGCAGTGCAAACTAGTGTAATGTTTGCAAGGAACTGTTGTATTGTTTGCACGGTTGTTCTATTCTGACTTTCGAGGAATAGTCTGCTGGGAAGAATGTATCCAGGTTATTATTGAATGCGTCTGCCGTGTCATTTGGTGCACTAGTGTAGCGTAAATTCTTGAAGACCGAATTGCGTAAGCTTGTAGACCTTGTTGACAGCAATCTTGCGCAAAATGCCATACGTGTCTCTATTTTTAGTGCAGAAGCATCTCCAATTGTAGAATGGTATTAGTCGTAGAATTCTAGTAGATGGAATATGCAATCATCATTCTGTTTTCTAATTGCGGCATAGTATTTTGCATTTGTTTTGTTGTGTGCGAAGATACTTTGTCCACCACCTCAGAGTGCGTAAAGCATTAGGAGTATTAATGCACGGGACGTTAAAAAATGTGAAATGCACTCGCCGGGACTCGAACAGTGGACCTCATAAATACATGTCGAGTATGCTTCCAATTACACCACGATGCATATGGAAAGGAGAAAATATATATCTTATAGGTATTTAGTTTCTTTACTTATTTGCTTGAGAGTATTTCCTCACTTATAATGAGTATTGTGTTAATAGTTACGGAATGCGCTTAGGGCGCACAAAAACACAATGAGACAAAGGAATAAATGGAAGCAAATTGCTGAAGATTAATTTGAAGATATTTGACACTACAGAAACATTGTTGTATCTAATACAGTAAGCTTCGGATGAAGGTATTCTGTTCTCAAGAAGTAGAATTGATTTAATTTTGATTTTAAAATAATTTATACACTTTTTAAAACTGTTTTCTGATTTCAATTTTTCCACCATTATTTTGAAAATAAAGTTTCGTATTGTTGTTTTGATTATTATCCTGATTCTTAACTTGTATATTCAGAATATGAGGGGCGATGTTTGTATGTGAAAACAAGAGTTAATTTGTGTCTTTGTTATTATTAAAATTACAGATTAAATTCTACAAATAGCACTTATATTCCACCAGTAGCAGCTTTTGATGCAGTTACTTTAAAAATTGTCGTTTTGCTGAAAACAAATAGCAAAAACGATATTCCGTTTTTTGAAACATGTAACAGTGCAGCTGCAGTCATTTAATTGGTCCCTTAAGACTGCAGCCAACAAAAACATTTATGTTTTCGGAAGTCATAAAGCAATACCACTTTTGCGTAATTAAGAAAAACTCATTGATGGATATAGCATTTAACATGCAATTATAAGCTATTTTCTCCCTCATTCCTGCAGGATTTCGGTGTGCAATTTTAATCACACTTGAAGCGTATTCGAGAGGTCCAGGGTTCGAATCCCGCTGAGGGCACTGCACATATTTCACGGCTCCTGCCACCAAAAAAAAAAAAACCCAATGACTCTACAAGTGGCGCTAGAACTAAAAGGTGGTGGACAATAATTTGTCATATTTGTCATCATCAGGATTTTGCGACGGGATTCCTTAATCACCATTCACTCTTTAAAAGCGGAAGTATGTAAGGTATTTTCTTTCTCCTTTTCGCATGGCTCCATGGTGTAATTTGAATATATTTGCAGCATATTCGAGAGTTCAAGAGTTCGAGACCCGGTGAGGACACTGCACATTTTCCTGTCTCCTCCTTCAAAAAACCTGATAACCTTAGACAATTACTGATTACAATAGCTATGAAAATAATTCCTTTGCTAACTTAAAGACGTTGATAGCATATATCTGTGACACTTTCACTTCGACGCCGATAATAAAGCAACCATCCTGTGGATTTACTTATGATCTCGGCCAAAAGTCATTTTATCAGAATTATTATTTACAAACGGTTCTGCATAAAATGTTCCCTGGGTCTGTCCTGTAACACCAATATGAAGATATACATGTTCATTAAATGGCAAGCTATTCAAAAAGCAAAAGATGAAGGATCGGAAATCGATGAAAATGACAAGTATTGTTAGTTAAATGCTATGGCCTGTTTATTTATAACTCATTTCTACTATCTTTGGAGAATAGAGGTTCATGCATTTTCCTGAGTCCCAAACAAAACAAAAACAACAACAACAAAAAAAAAGCAAAATCCTGGTGCTGAATGAGTTGGTCTTGAGAGACAGGAGAGGTATAATCAAAAGGGAATGTTACACTAAATAAAATAATATAAATACCAAAAGAAAAGAGACATTTAGGAGGAATTTGCCATAGTGCATATCAGTGAACAATGAGCAACGAAAACGCTGCAAAATGGGATGTTATGCCTTTAATACATGTATCACTAATGCTGTATAATCACATACAGAAACAGGCATAACAAGCATGATGCTGAACTGTCAAGACTATGTTACCATAGCCTATAAGTATGACTGAGAGTTGACAGTTGAAAGCAGCGTCCGGACACCCGTGTGTGTTCACAGATTGTTCGGATATAATCCGGAACCGGAAACTATCTCAAAAAACATCCTTAAGACCCCCCACGAGGGCCGAACTGGGGGGGTTTACAGTAAATGTTAGATATACATTGCTATACATGGGCAACATTATCAGTATTGAGAATCTACAGATTTTACATGGCATATAGTTAATACAGTTTAGACTGAATGCAGGTGAATCTAATACACATTATTCCTAGATTATCATAGTGCCTGCATTAGCATTTTCTATGTTGTATGTTACAATGCTAACTGACATTAATATATCAAATATACATTACATCAAATACATTGCATAAAGATACATTACATAGAGATTAGTGTAGTTCTATGGTACGTTACAGACAGATCAAAGTCATTAAATGCTGAAACATTACATACAGATCAGATGCACTTGAAACTTAGATTATCATTTTACGCATAGAAACAAAGTAATACAATGTTACTGGCTTGGTACAAAAGAACATTCGATAGCAAACTAAGTGATTCGGCGCATGATCCTAACATGTTAAAATGCAGAACAATACTTACGCATGCGCTTAAATACGACCTACGTAAAACTAACGTTTACTTATAAAATACTTGTATACAACAAAATAATAATAAGATAATGAGGTTGTGTTTAGTACTTACACTAAGTTATTACTCTGCTTGCAAGCACTGGACACTTAACACAATAATTTCTTGTACTTACATTAAGTTATTACTCTGCATTCTATGTACGTAATGACTAATGGCAAATGGAGTTAGATAAATGTTATCTGCGATATTATTGTTATTGATATCTCTGACTGCAAGGAAATTTCTGAATAAATAAGCATTTAGAGTTCTTACATTTCAGATGAAAGTCAACAAAGCAGTTGAGGGACTGAACGCGAATCAGTTGTATTCAGGTATCTTCAAAGAATTGATTCTTTCGCAAAACTTCATTTCAATATAGGAAGACTTCTTAAAGGTGAAAAATGATAACAAAAATGATAACAAAGCTAGTCCAAAGAATTACTTCTCCATTAAAAAACTATTATCTGTCTCTGTGGACAAGAGAGAATCAGAAAGTGTTTAGTATTTTCTCCCTCCTTTCTGCATGCCTGCGTGGTGTAACGATAGAACACTCAGGGTGTATTCGAGATGTCCAGGTTCGAGCCCCTGTTTGGACGCCACCGTAGAGTCATTAGATTTTCTTTCGAGGCTGGAGACGTGAAAAATAAGCAATGCCGTCACCGGAACTCAAACCTGGACCTCTCGAATATCGTTGAGTGTGCTACTGTTACACCACGAAGGCATGCAGAAAGGAGGGAGAAAATAGCTTATATAATACCCTTTTTAAAGGGCGACTAGGGATTAAGGGACCCAATCGCAAAATGCTGTTGGTGAAGAATCATCATCAATTATCTTTTAGTTCGGGCGCCACTGTAGAGATATTAGATTATTCGGATTCAGAAGACATGAAAGATGAGCAATGCCCTCAGTGGGACTCGAACCTGGACCTTTCGAATACCCACCGAGGGAGCTATCGTTACGCCACAAAGGCATGCGGAAAGGAGGGAGAAAATACCTTATAATGTAACTTTAAGACATTTCACATCAATCTTTGTAGTAGCCAAAGCTGGACATTGAATAGGTTCATAGTCCTAATGCATCAATGAGTAGGTCTACTAAATGACAGCTCAATTTAAATATTGATTATCAATGTACTTTTATTTGGAAAGAATATGAAACATGCATGTTTCCATGGGATGTGTGTAAAAGGCCCAGGGTAAAGGTTTCATAATAGCGACTTCCTTCTATGGGGAAAAATTACGATAAATGGCCATGTCAGTTTGCATATTTAGAATAAGAGTTTTGTAAACCGCCAGAGAAACTTAGGTAGCGTATTGTGGTGTTCCTCACTTGTATCCTATTAACTAAGTGTTGAGGAACCTAGTGAACAGCTAAGCGAATATTCGCTTAAGTCCATGAACAGAAAAGTAAAACTAAGAATGGTTAATTACCCAATTATTTGCTCAAAATAAAGATTTACAGTTGGCCCCTTTCTCAGGGCGTACAGCAAAGCCTTCACTTGGGCTTAAGATGTAAGAACTAACTAATGACTAACTAAAGAGATTTAACCGAAGCTAACACATTTGTAAACAAGTGGACGAGTAATATTAAATTAACCGGCGAAGCTATCAAAAGGCACGTAATATGGCCCAGCGTAGTAACAGTTAGAAAGACGCACCAAAAGGCAAACGCGCGCTATTCAAGAATCCTAAATCTCTCTCTCGAAGTCAGCGGAACTTCGACTTGAATACTATTCTACTTCTTATTTGCATTTAACACAATTCTAAAAATTCACTCTGGTAAGGAATTATAAGCTGAAGCTAGAAGAGATAGGAAAGTGATATAGACTAAAAATAACTGTTGTAAAATTAAAATATACTTTATAGTATCATATACCGTACTTATATTTTCAGTGTAACCGAAACATTATAATTTATAGCTTTGTTAGAAACATGCATATATGCATTATGCTTCAGATTTTGACGAAGTTTTCCATAAAATCTAATTTTTCAGATTAGAGTCATTCACTTGTATATATAAAGCTAATTTTTAGAACACAGCAACAAGCAATAGAAGTTCGAAGGACAATCTTAGAGGATTGACATATTCTAAATATGAAAGCAAATTCCGGTGAAACTAATACTGATTTTTTAATTATTTTTAATATTTGAAAACTAATTTTATCCGAGAGATTTATTATTTCTTCTTGACCGAAACTGTAACTGTCTTTTGTAATTCCAAATGAACTAAGGCAAAATAATCACTTTCATTTAGTATAGAGGACCACAGAACTAAGCAGTTAAAGGAACAAGCTCTGGATAACAGCGTCGCAATTGAGAAGTGAAGGCGTATCCCTTGGGTCGCGTGTTCCGTCTTGACACAACTGGTGGTCGCCATTAAATGGAGAGGTCTTCACAATTAGGAAGCGACCCAAGGACGTAATTCCCAGAGTGCACTGCGATAAGGGGATCCGGAATGAGTTCAGTTTGGAGACGTTACCGTTATTTGTCCGTTAATTTCAATCCTGTAATTGGAACTTCGATGTTGTTACAGGCTCGAGCGCCGCATACAAGTGATTGAAGTTATTTGGTGAACTCCTCCGAAGTGAAAACGAGTTTTCTTCCACGGGCGTTACTGGCTGAACAGTAAGACAGCTGCTCTGCAGTACACAGATAAAAAGGACATCCTTATTTATTTATGCAACGTTGTTAGAAAACGAAATTCGATCTTTAGTTAAGGCAAAAATTTGTGCTCTTCTTGTAAAAATTTTCTTCTTGTAAAAAATTCGAAATACGATACGTAAAATTGAAATTTTGTTCGTTAGATTTTAAAATACGGAATTTATTTGTTACACATAACAGATTAGGATTCTAGGTTCGCTAACTTTGAAATTGCGAAATGTTATCTTTCATAAATTAAAATTCACTGCGAATCGAAATATTTAGAAATTTCATCATTTGAATAATTAAATTAAGTAATCATTCGTAATAAATGACAAGCTCATTTACTTAATTAATGGAAATATTTGAAATTCAATTTGACATTTTACAGTTCCATTATTAAAAATAAGGATTTTAACTAGAGGAATTTTTTAAAGCTTTCTGTGGATACAGAATATAAGTTTTTAACAGCTTGAAAGCGACAATTAATCTGATCTTTAAATGCTAAATTTCAAAATTAAATGGAAGTTAGCTTAAAATTTTAAACAAAAATTAAGAAAAAGTACATCTTTCATCCTGCTTTTCTGATAGATTAAAATAAAATTGTGTTTGTAGAGCCAAAATTAATAAAATCGTAAGATATGTGTTACATTAGAAGCTTATTTTCATAGAATTTTTGCAATCATTTCTTTCGAGAAGGATAATGCATTCTAGACGTTAATAAGAGAGCTAACGTGGTGCGATATACATTCAGTTAAAACATTATGAAAGGGAATTCTCCAGGTTTGGAGAGATATTTAGTATTTGCACGTAAACACGCGGAAAAATTTTTCCGCTTCATGCCAAATAAGTATTTTCCTTCAAAGTTATATAGTTAATGTCATTTGTTCCACAGTCGATTTTTAACCCTAAATTAATCTCCTAAATAACGCATTTAATCATTATATTAATACTATTTCATTTCATGCGTAGCATATCGAGAAAGTTTATAAGCTGAACCATTTGGAAGTGAATTAGTAACTTCCAAAATTCGTAGTGTCATTAGGTTTTCCTGAAGCAGCAGACGTGAGAAATGTGCAATGGCCTCTCAGGGACTCTAACCTGAACTTCTCGAATATGCGCTGAGCGTGCTACCATTACAGCAGGAAGACATGTGGGAAGGAGGGAGAAAATATCTTATATACTCCTGTTTCAAAGGGTTACTGAAGATTAGGGGATCCAGTCGCCAAATCCTGGTGGTGCCGAATTAACGCTCATACCCATTTTAGTTCGGGCGCCACTGTAGAAGTATTAGGTTTTCTTGAAGCAGGCGACGAGAAAAATGTGCAGTGCCCTCGCTGAGACTTCAACTTGGACTTTTGGAATACGCTCCGATTGTGCTGCCGTTGCATCACGAAGGTATGAGGAATAGGGGGGAGTAAACACCTTATAAACTTACTTTTATAAAACCAAACTCTTATCAATAATAACTACTGAGATATATAAAGGAGGTAATTGGGCAAATTACTATATTTCGCTATAGAAAACATGGTACTACAGTAATGTTTTCATCTAAGAATTCACAAAAAGCACTTCAGTACAAAAATTAAACTATTGTACTGCGGGTTATAAAAAAATTTGTACTCACCAATTAAAAAATGTGAGATATATTTCTTCATGCAAAGAAAAAGAACAACGGCGATTTTTAACTTGGGAACCTTAGAAGAGCAAAATGTAATTTTACTCGAGCCACACCCTGTTAGGGGCATGCTTGATAAGGTAGCCGACATCCATAGCTTTGGCTCTGGGTTTGAATCTCGGAGTTAGTAAAAGTATTTGTAAGTATATAATATCTTTGCTGATTTTGAAGTCCTCTAGAGATATTGCTAGTAGAACAAACTTCAGATCTGTCTCCAGATCAGGATGTTCTCCATCAAAATTGGAAAGAAGCAGCTTGCACTTTTGCGAGTATAATTCTGTCACCTCCTATGATTCAGTAAGGGAAATATTCTCGTTGATGTGGCTGTCAAGTGACTGTTGGGTATGGCTAATCCCGACGATTTAGTCGCAAGTGTCCGGCTGTTTAGAACAACAATAATTTTGCACCAGTGATATTTCAGCGAATACTTATTTATTGCGTAGACTTGTTATTTTATATCATTTTATTTTAGCCATGTGTTTTATACCATAAACTATTTTCCGATAATGTTTTCCTAATCTGAAAAATAAAATTGTTGATTTGCCGTCCAGACGAGAGCCTATTGCGGTACCAAAGGGCCCGAGTTAGAATCCCGGAGAAGGCATGGGTGATTGCAATTGTATAGCGTTTTCGTGGCACTGGGACACTCTAAATATATTGCGAGCTGAAAATCCTCTTGGTTGAATTGGTGGTAGGGAAGAGAGCTGGGAGACCCTCGGACTATCCCCCGGGGTGCTCTCACTCAAAACTAGGGTCGAAATAGAAGTCCAACCTCCTTGAGGCTCTGGCAACCATTCTTCCATGAAATTAATGGACAAGACAACAACGACAAGTTGTTGATTTAATTTCCAGGGACGAAACATTATGTTTTCTTGATCAATTGACTTTTATCTTGAAGATGTTTCATAACTTATCAATTTCGAGACACAATTATAAACGAATTAAAAGAAAAAAACTCAGATTTTGAGGCTTCTAGATTTTTGAAGAATGGTTATAGTTTAGTGAAATGAAAGTTATCTTTAGTTTCTGAATTCAATCCGTGTCAAGGTAGAAACTTTTATTTAAATATCTTCATACGTGAATAAAAACTTGACAGATACAACACACAAGAAAAATACATCATGTTAAAAGAACTGGAAAAATTACTTACTGAAAATAGACTTATATAAAAATTAATTATAGAAAGATAATATAATGAATATGATTTAAATATTTTATGGTCTTGATCTCATCTGCCAACAGCCTGAGAATTCTGAATTTGCCGAAAAGAACTACAGTATCTTACATTACTGCTTTCTAAAAGACTACCAGACAACAACAATTGATACTAGGAACAATAGATGATCTCAGTGTTATTCTTACCAATCAAACTAATGCTTATATGTAAGTATGTACTTTTCGTGCATCTGGAAAGCTCATTTTCGTAAGCCTTTCTCTATGTAATTACCTTCTGCTCTTCCACTTCTGGGATTTGTTTCCATATCTACTTTTCTCATGCTTATATATTTCACACACTCTTGAACATTGTGATAGAAGAATCCGATTATCGTACCTTATATACCGATGGTGAAAACAGGATCTCGATGAATCTCAAAATCTCTCGATCGTGGAGAGAATCATTCTGAATTGCATCGTGATCGCCGTTATTTTATACTTTATTGAAACACTTGGTACTAAAGATTAGAAGGCATCTAAAAATGCGGAGTTCGCCGATACGTATTGTTGACGTTATTTTTACGTGAAGCATTTGAAATTCTAATACCTTTAATCTAAAATAATTTACTACTCTAGCAGATATCGTTATGAGCGTATGACGTTTAATTAAAATTTGTTGTAATAGATTGTTTAGGTGAATGAGATTCTGTAACCTAAACAATTTTACACAGTGAATGAATCATAAATAAAATTATTCAACGCAGTTTTGTTAGCATTTAGAATCAAATGTAAATTATCAGTGTTTATTTATAACCATAAGTAAACACTGGTAATTTACATATTATTTAATATTATATTTTATTTAATGCTAGTTATATTCATATCAATTCGTGAAAGCTTCCTGTAATAAATAAAAGCTTTCAATTTAAATTTTATACTCGATGTTATTATTATCACGTTTTGACGAAAAATAAACTTTCCGGTTAAGTCCGAAATTCGCATCTTAATGCAGACAATTCCTTTAATAAACAACAAACCTTTAACAAAAGCATTTTTTCCATAGAACATTTATTTCATCACAAAATACTTAACATTAACATAGTCAGATCTGCCTGTACAGGATAACAGAACGCTGATAAATAAAAACAGAAAAGAATATGTAGTTCTGGAAGTTCTGAATTAGTAATAGATGGCATAGGTTTCCTCCCAGATTGAAGAAAAGACAGAATCTTTATAATATTTCTGCTATCCGGAAGAAATTTAAACAAAGCTTGCAAAACTTTCCTATCCTCTACATAGGATGCATTTATGTTTAAGATATATTAAAAGATTTCTCCCTTTTTTTTAAATTTCCAATGGCAGGCACTAGGCACTAGAGGCGTTAGCCACTACTAAGGCTGGAAGCGTTGGTCACTTTATTTTGGAGGCACCTAGTGGGTGGGCCACCATTGCCTCCTACTCGAAGTCTTCTTGACTAAATTCATGAATACATTATACTATCGCGAACTTGCAATACAACATTTCTTGTTTTTAACAAAAAATGACCTCGCTTGTGGTAAAAACTAAACTTTACATAGCAACTATGTGCATATGATATAAAATAAACTGAACTTTAGGTAAAAAGGAGAAAAGAAAAATTATCTTATCTTTTTGCTTTCTGAAATCCGCCATTGTTTTTTCCAAAAAGAGAAACAATTCAGGTTTTGGACTGAGTTTTCTTCGAGGATGACTTTCAACTTCCAACGAGGGATCATTCCGCTTGACTTTCTCCCCTTTGGTGATGAATTTTCCAGTTTTTCTCATAGTCCGTAGGAACTGGAAATCTGGCCTTTACTTCTCAGGCTACGAACACCTTCTCGTGTCGGCGTCTCTTGGCTCATTCTCAGGTCCTGAAACAATCTTTTAATACTTGAAAAATTTTAAACTTTTAACACTCAAACTTAAGTTAGCTGGGATAACCAGCCTGAATTCGTGATTCTCATTAGTTACTTTCTTATAGCATAACAATTTATTTATAATTTCATAATGCGCTGCTGTGTTCCTAATTGGAATAATGTCCCCATATTCAAAATTTTTTTCAATCTTCAAGATACACATAGATATTTTTGAACACTGAGTCTGCTTTCAATTCCAAAATAATTGCGTATCGGAAATCAGCTATTTTCGAGGTTAACATAGCACATTTAACAGATTTCCCTGAATAACAACGACTGGAGGCAGGGCGGTGTAAATAAACTAGAACACTTCCAATATGCATTGGAAACTTTTGCACTACTCATAATACGACAAGAGTTTCTCGTTTTGCTGTGGTATAATTCGGTTCAGTGTTTTATTAAAATAAGCTACTGGCTGACTATTTTGAGACAGGACGGCACCAGCTGTATAGTCCGAAGCATCAGCAGCAATTTCTAAGTTTTCGCTTCGTTCGAGAATGTCAATATTTTAGCATTGATTAATGCCTGCTTCAGTTGCTCGTACGCTGTGTTCGCCTCTACCATCTATGGCTACCTGTTTTTTTTTCAGAACTAGTAAAGGTTCAACTACTTGTATTTTTGCAAAGTCTTTTATGAATGAACAATAATAGAAACACATGCCAAAAAATGATGCCAATTTTTTGCTGCATTGGAAGGTGGGTAATTTTTAATTTTCAAAATTTATGATTTTCTGTCTCCATGTCTTTTTGTGAGATTTTTTAGTCAAGGATGCATTTACTTTGTGACCAGTTTCATTCAATAAAAAATACTTCATGTAAATGCTGAACATGTTGGTCAATTCTTCCGCTCGTTAAAATGATATCATCAAGATATATCAAAGTACTTTACCTTAGGATGGCTCTTAGGACAAGGCCCATCATAGGCTGAAATGTTGCCGGAGCTCCGCATAAGCCACACGACATTGTTAGAAAAGCATATACGCACGGTTTCATTTTAAAAGCGGCGTATTGAACACCTTCGGCTTTACAGCAATTTGAAAATAGCCTGACGTCAGTTCGAGCATAGTCATATATTCCTTAGACTTAATTTACCGAATAACTTTGTCTATAATTGGCAGGGGATGTACTGGATATTTGGCAATACTACTTAATTTATGGTAGTCAATAGCAAATCGCCAATATTTTGGATCGGAAAGTGGAATATTTTTTTTCGGCATAAGACTACCGAGCTCGCTAATGCCATTCTCGTAGGAATTATTATTTTGTTCTTTAGAATAGTTTTGTAACATTTCTTGAACGTGTTGTTGTAACTCTATCAAAGCGGTAAGGCTTCGTATTTACAGGGGCGGCATTACCAGTTTCGATTTCGTAACTAATCACCTGGCTAAACTCCGGCTTAGAATCAAATAATTTATTAAACTTTTCTACCACAACTTGTAACTTCTTTTTTTCATCTTCCGGTAGGTGGTTCAGTTAGACCTCAGGTGCTGGGTTATTGCTCCTGCAAAATAGAATACTTTAAATTTGCGGTTGCCGCGAGTAAAATGCCGACCCTCAGATTTAATGGTGCTAATAAACCTTTGACCACAAGAAAGGTAACGTGTTGTTGTTCTTCCTTAATTTGAACGTGCAGACCCACCTTCCGAGATATACACACTGCTTATTCTGGATGGCGACTGCTTTCTGCCTCGTAACTTTAAAAATACGGTGCCTCCTAAAATGCTTTCTAAAAATATCTGGCGATAAAGAACTGCACTGGTGTCCAATAAAGCATGTGGCTGGTATGTTATTTAATAAAATTTGAATTTAAGTCAAGGCCAAATTTTGTACTGCCGCGGTATTTAATTCAAGTACAGAAGGATTTTGCTTCAGTGAGGGTGGCCAAACAATTTCTTGGGCACCCTAATAAGTTTAAATTGCTTTGTTTTCCTGCCCCTTGCCCTTGTCTTACCTGTTGCTTATCCTGGCAATCTACGATCTCGTATAAATCTATCAATCTGTATATCAATCTATCAATCTCGTATAAATGATTTTCTCTTCTGCTCCGCATTTTTACTACCGCCTTTTGAGGTCGCATCTGACTATCGATATGGAGGCTGCTTATTCTGTGGTTTTTGCTTACGCGAAAATCTCGAATACTGGCTAGACGATCTTTGGTCAAATCTTGACGTACGCGTTTTCTCCAAAGGTCGCCGGCTCTTAAATTCGAAAGCCGGCGACCTTTGGAGCTAATACGCTTTCGAGCATGTTTGAGTTCCTAATTTCCATAAAGTCCTGTATCGGGTGAAGCAGACGCAGTAAGAGTGTTTGGCCTCTTTTCGTACAATTTTACCTTGAACGGATAAGGTTCCGTCCAAGGTAGCAGTCGATTTCATCGTAGTTCGCATGGTCTCGATTATGAATCCGAACCTTATCCGTCCAAGGTAGCAGCCGATTTCATCGCAGGTCGCATGGTTGCACTTATGAATCCAAACTCTTCCATTAGATTGTATGGTGCTGTAGAATTTGCAGTTTAGGAGTGGCTAAGGTAAACTTTCCAGACTCCAGAGACATGGTTCGATGATTATTCCGGCGCCAAAGTATCCTAGCTAAATTTGTGTTCTTTGAAAGCTAGATTACTTAAGAACTGTGTACCGACTAATCGCAGAGCTCGAACAATTCCAAAGTAGTGTCAATTGACTCTTCATTACGATTCAAAATAAATCACAGACTGCCCCTTCTTGGGCTTACAATATGCCTCCACTTGCGCTTTAACTCAAGATGGAAAATATAAAACTAATGTAATATTAATTAAAATAAACTAGCGAATCTGCACAGAATTAACTAAATTGGTCCTTATTTAGGATCACCATCGTATACTAGCAGGCACGTAACAATACTGCCTTATAACAGTAAGCTTAGACTAAAAGCAACAACGTGGCCGAAAGGCAGAACCTGTCCTACGCTCTTTTACTGAAGTGACCCAGACTTAAGCTTAAATACTTCCTTTCTACCTCATTTACAAAAATCGAAATCTGGAAAACTCATTTTGGCAGGTAAACGTAGGAGGGAAACGAAAAAGTAAAGAAGAAAAGAATCTTTCCAAATAAAAATAACTTAGAAAATAAACAAATACTACAAATTATTGCAGAGTTACAAACAGATTCGTAGTTTAAAAAATAGTAATGCGTATTTAAAAGATATCGACCACTTTGAACACCATGTAATGACTGGTATTAGAAACAGAGCTGCAAGTTAAGAAATTACTGACAATTTTTTTTACCTAAAAGTGGCAAACAATAATAATTAATTAAGGTGGATTATTTCAGCGCGTTTTGAAATTATGCTTTTGACTGAAGAAGTTATTTATTCCGACTAATTAAAACAACGCTTGAGTTATGTATGCATGGTGATGCCGGTCTTTACTATTCTGCAATAAAAGAATGAGTAAAACAATTTCGCACTGACCAAGAATCAGCGTAAATGGTTAACGATGAACAAGAGGATTCTTGTGAAGGTTGGCTTTTGGAAGCATTGACATCAGAAAATATTCTCCGTATCCAGGAGGAAATATTAATTTGTAGGATATTGAAACTCTGCGAAAAGATTGCTATTTGCCTATTGTACATTAACACGTTCACTCGAATAAAATCTTTGCCAGATGGATACAGCGACTTCTTTTAGCAATTTGAACAGCCAACTGTCAATATTCTTCCGAAACAGCAACGTTAATGTAATGAGCTTAACCACAACCCTTTCAGCCCAAATTTAGTTCCAAGTAATCTATTTTTCAAAAATTTGAGATTCGTGAAAGAGATGTAATGATGACTGGAGGAAGGAAAAGAGCAGTTATGAAGCATTTTGAAGAAAGATTTCAGTTTAGTTTAACCGGAGCATAGAATTGTTAATGAAACGATGTGAAAAATGAACGAAATCCAAGGCGATCATGCTCAAAAATGAGCAATTAAAAATTTCCGTAGTACTTTTCAATAGGACATCAGTCGGGAAACGTTTGAAATTACCCACATAAGTTCAAAAACTAGCTCTCGTTCTTCTTATAACAAATAATCAGAATTTAAAGTTAGAAACGCGTGTATTTATACAAAGCCTTTCCCAGGTGACAAAGGTATACTAAGAAAGGAAAGAGAGATAAAAGGAAACTGAGACTGAAAGTCTAATAGCAATTCAGAATAAAACGGGTGGAATTCTGTCAAGCATTTACGGACGAAACACTTTCGAACACTAAATAAAGAACCTTTCATGATTTCCTTTCGAAGTAAGTAAAACTAACACGACTTACTTCAAATGCAAAATACGTTCTCCCAAGAGCATGCAAGTCTAGCACAGAGTTTTACGTTCTTCCTTTCAGCAGGTGTGCACAAACGTGAAGTGTTCCATTTAGAATGAATGCTACAAGCAAGTAACATAACAGGTTAAATTTTTTGCCAAGCTTCACCTCATTCAATCCGTGTCTAATATACTGTCTTACTGTTGACGTAAGCAGTACATAAGCATCATACTGTTGACATACCATCTTACTGTTGACATACCATCTTACTGTTGACATAAGCAACCAGAAAAATTTGGGCAGCTGGATGATCTGCCATTATAAATTTACTCGTATCTTTCAAGGGTGGCAAATATGACAAACTACAGAAGAGTCAAATTTATCGTAACGAATTTGCACTTAATGCTGTTAGAAATAATGGAAGAAATAAATTATTTTCATAGCACATCCTTGTAGGAGTAACGAAATATTGTAATCACGAAAAATTACGAGTATAATATTTCAGGAAAGTATCCATTTTGACCACTATAGAATGCAATTTAACGATTCTTTTGCGTGACATCTATATCTATAAAAACAAAACAAAAGACTCTTTTTCCCCAAACGGATTATAAAATGGATTTAAAATGGATTCAGAAGCAATTTTTCTGTGACGTCTGTAGTTACGAATGAATGTATCTAGCATAACTCTAAAATGGTTAGTCTTATGCTGAAATATTTTATATAGGAATGCTCTAACATGTAGTTGTGCAAATTCCTTTTTGGTTGCAATCGGCCGCAACAAAAATATACATACATGTATATATATATACAGAGTAAATGTATATATATATATGTATACACAGTCCAGTCACATTAATGTGACCACCACGTACTTTCCACGTCAGAGTTAAATAACCAATCACAGAAGGCAGGTGGCAGCACAGTGCAGTTGAGCGTATATAAAGGGTGTGTGAGGGCTTCGGAAAACATTTCAATCGTTGGCGTAATGCAGAAACGAAGCGATTTATCCGACTTCCAAAAGGGCATGATCATTGGCTTTCGGGCCAAGGGTGGAAGCATTTCCGAAACGGCTGAGTTTGTGAACTGTTCGCGTGCCGCCGTGGTAAAAGTGTACCGTGCATGGCAAAATGGGACTGTCCAAAATCAGCGACGTGGCAAATGTGGTGCACCACGGGCCATAGATGACAGAGGCGAACGACGGTTGCGGAGATGCGTTCGGGCAGATAGACGGGCTACCGTTGAGCAACTGACCACCAAAATGAACCAAGGGGCTACCAAAAGTGTCTCCCAAAGTACTATTCAGCGAACATTGCTGCGTCTGGGCCTCCGAAGCAGACGCCTGGTTCGTGCACCTATGCTGACTGCTGTTCATCGACGGCGAAGGCTAGAATTTGCACGCCAGTACAGCAGCTGGACGTCCACTGAGTGGCGACAGGTTGCGTTTTCGGATGAATCGCGTTTTATGCTCCATCGGACAGATGGACGTTGGCGTATAAGGCGTGAAACCTCTGAAAGGAACCACCCTGCAACCATTGCCGGAACGGTCCAAGCTGGAGGCGGGAGCATTATGGTCTGGGGAATGTTTTCCTGGCATTCTCTAGGTTCACTGATCATTGTGGAAGGCACAATGGATCAATACAAGTACGCATCTGTCCTTGCGGACCATGTTCACCCCTACATGCGCATTGTTTTTCCTCAGGATGATGGCATCTTCCAGCAGGACAATGCGAGGTGCCATACAGCTGCCAGTGTACGTGCGTGGTTCGAAGAGCACCAGGATGAGTTTACCGTCCTCCCCTGGCCAGCAAACTCACCTGACTTAAACCCAATCGAGCATCTGTGGGACCATCTCGATCGAGTTGTTCGCGCCATGGATCCGCAACCGCGTAATCTAGCGCAGCTGGCCACGGCATTAGAGTCGGCATGGCTCAACATCCCAGAGAACACCTTCAGGGACCTATGTGACTCTCTTCCTGCACGTCTCGCAGCAGTCCGCTCTGCGAAAGGTGGTTATTCTGGCTTTTGACAGATGGTCACATTAATGTGACTGGCCTGTGTATATATTAACTCTCTTACTCGGCGCAGTGAGCTCAGTTTTTTTAATCTTATATCTTAGTAAATTTCAGATTTTTTAATAAAAATGATTGAATTCTGTTGTTCTTATTTTCCGGTTAAGATTTTTATGCCTTTAGTTAATCTGCATGAAATAGTTGTAGAATTATCAATTATTTAAGTGCGACTGCGTCAAATTTTTTTCACCATAGCAGCCATATTTGTTTACATTTGAAACTTAGCAGATTAATGAATTAAGTCAGTTTCTGCTCCTTCAGTGTCTTTTTTGCCGAGTGGTACCACAGGTAAACTTTCGGTCTTGTGCACCGAAAAATCTGCCTTCTTGTCTGCTGGCCCAATATCTTGTTTTTGCGAAGAAACTCTAATTTTAATTGCAAAAGTTGTTTTTTAATTGTTTTAACTGGATTTGCTGTTTTATGTTTTTCTATATTTTGCAGTTTTTCACGAAGATATTTTGAGGTTTTATGTATTTTTGCCTTGCCGTGAAAGGAGAACTGAAATAAATCGAGGAAATTAGTTTAAATGATGTGCAGCAAAATATGCGTATAATTTAATAGCCCGTACTAGGAAGTCGTATTGTGCCCGCATGAGATTTTTTTAAAAGTAACATTTACTAACTTGACCAGTGTACTCCATGGTTACGATTTTTGATATCTAGTAGAGACCGGTTTCAAATTACGATTGAGTCATGATAATAAGCAGTGATTAAAATTAAGTTAACAGTCCAAATGGTTGTCCAGTTAGCCTTCAGAAGTAAAAACAATGTTAGAGCTCTAAGGTTATGACCCAAACTAAATTTCAGTACAAAATTTCAATGCAAAATTTGCTTCATATTTATTCTCAAACTCTCAATAAATTTGCTCGAATTTTTTGTATCTACAAAATAACATTATCAAAGAAAAGTATGAATAATACTTTTAGGCAAATAGATACTGAGATATAGAAATCTCTGTAAGGAATCTCTGTAGTTCTGTAAGGAAGTGTTCGGTATGCATTAAATGTAAACTAATTAATATTTTAGAAACGAGTTATTTGCTAGCCATGTAAATGTAAATACAGAATCAAGAAACAGAAACTAATCAGCTATAATCATAAAAGAGGGCTATGCGCTGCTAGATGATACCGATGAAAAGACACCTCGTGATGATGAATGATAAGAATAAAACGTATTAAACGCGCATTTGTTTGTTCGAGATTTCCTACATTGTGACGTGACGAAATGATCTTAGAAAGATGGAAACAACTAGTTATCACAATATATCATTAATTTGGATATTCGTATTTCTCTCCGTCAGCTGAAATGCACATTGGGACCCTTGTTAGAACTTCACGTTGCACATGTCGTAGTATAGCAGGTGACACGTTTGCACAAGCATCATTAGTACGTCGTTAAAGGTTCTGCAGTGTTTGTGGGAGAGTCGCGTGCACCTGCTGTTTGGTTTGAGGTGCCCTCCAGGGAGAAGATCATTGTAGTCAGGTCAGGTGAATATGGAAGCACACTCTTCGAAACCACTATACCCGATTATTCGTTCTTCGAATGCCTTCATCAGGTACTGTTCGTTTCAGGTTGGTATCAGGTTGTCCGCCGTCATGTTAGAATCATCCATTCTGGAGTTGAATCAAAGCCAGAATCTCAACAAAATCCGGTATTACGTCTTGCAGAAGTTTTAAATATCGTTCGGTAGTTAATGCATCCTGGTAAAATATTGTGCCGATTAGCCAGTTATTGTAAATTCCCCACCAAACATTAATGAAAAACCGTATTTGAAGTTTCAGAATACAGTGAATTTTCCAGTGTCCAGTAATGTGTGTTCTGCCTATTGAACATTTCATTTCGCAAAACGCGTACCTCATCCGTTCATGCTAAGTCTGCCAAGAATGTTGGCTGGATCTGCATCTGGTTCATGACGGCGTTGCACCATGCGAAACGTCTCTCGGCAAGCCCATTCAGTAATGCCTAATGAGGTGTTGGCTAGTATGGACGAGCACCTAATTCATTTAGGTTTTCAAAATGAAATTTTTGAGACGTTACACTTTTCACTTATCTCTTTTGCATTACTCTTCAGATATACGACGAAGTAGGATTACATCTTCCGGCTATACTTTCCACCCTACCGTAGCTGGATCCAAGTCGGCCAGTGACGTAGCCTGTCTCCCTTAAACGCTTTACAACCTGTAGGATGGTTTTGTGTGAAGGATGAAGGCCTGCAGGAACAGTGCTGTCGATACAGCCGCGATGTCGTTTGTGCCTTGCGCCCACATTTACCGTAAAGTAGCACCATCTGATAATAATCCTTTTTTTGAAAATCACTCCATCACCATGAGCTTCAGTATACTACCCAGAGGAGATAGCTCTTTTACAGTTGTCTCAGGTGAACAAGTGCGACGTTTCATAAGTTGCATAGTGCTGAAAGTTCGCACAGCAACTTCAAGTTGCGTTGTGTTGACGCGTTTTGTGACAGAATTGTTCATAATCTCCGTACTATGTTTCTAAAGACAATCAGTACAAGAATGCTGTCAGCGGAATTTGAACCACAGTTCTGTCGATTACGAATTATAGCTGACGCCATTGTGCCGCGACGCGGTCTCGTTTTCTGTCCGATAAATAAGCTTTTCTCCTTTCTTTCAAGTTTCCTGACGCCTCAGTATCGGAAATCGAGATGTTTTCACAGCATTTTGTTTTTAGAGTTCATATCTACCAGAAGCCTTTCGTTCTAAATCGATGATGCTCCAGAACTTTGCAATTTAATTTTTTCCTCCTTCGTACCGTTTTCGAGATAAGAACGCTAATTCCGCCGTTTTCCGTCAGGTGGCACTGTAAGCGGTCTTATCAAACAGCGCATAGCAACTTTACCTAGAGAGCACTTTTATGGATATAGCTGCAACTGTTCTACAGTTAAACGGGCGGTATAGAACTTTAGTGGGTACCCTGTATATGTATCTACTCGTGACCAAAAATACTAAAATGTATTCCATTAGTTGAACAAGCATGTGCAATGAAATATGTTTTTCTTTGAAATGACTCAAAAGTTGTACCTATTTTCTTTCACAATATTTATTTTTCCAAATATCATAATTAGCTGACCAAAAACTCTTTTGCAATCAACAAACATGGTTCAAACTTCATCAAAGGTTGAATCATGTTTATTGTTTAATTTGTGACAGTTCCATTAATGTTTTCACCTGAAGCTTCAGACCATGTTAATTAACTGTTGGTTATCCATATAAAAAATTCTGCTCCATTACGATTGCTTTGCCATAGTACTATGTAAGAAAGACATTTGTCACAAAATGCGGTAAAGTCTTGTATATTTGATAATGTCATAATTTTGTCACATTCTGAAACATTCTAAAATATCTTTTTGGCTTCTTGAGGCATAAATGTACTATCATGCTTTTTCTAGAGGTTCGTTTTTTGTTTTCCAGTTTCATGAGCAATATGATTTGTACTCTTGAGCTGTACTTTCCAGTTTCAAGGTAGCTTTTCAAAATAATTTGAGTTACCTTTGCACAGACCACAAATGCCCAATCAAACTGGGAAGCCAAGTAATCCTATCTAAAAAGAATGCCATCTTCCATACTTAAACAAGTCTACATACACTCACGTTTGTGAAAATTGCAACACCATGAAGGACTTACGCGAGTGAGCTGAAATTTTCAGGAAATGCAAAGTAGCGCATGATATGCAAATGATTAGAATTGCAAATCCGTAGCGCATGCGTATGCTGAGCAGCGCCCTCTGAACGGCTGATGGATCCGAATAAATAGACGGCTGTAGCGAGGCGTGTATGGTTATCGGTGGTTATCTGCTAGTGGTAAACGTTAACTCAATCTGTACTTATGCCTCGTCGACGAAAGAGAGCGAGATTTGAACAACTTACAGAGTTTGAACGAGGGAGAATCATCGGCCTTCGTGAAGCTGGATTGTCGTATCGTGCAGTAGCCTCTCGTGTGCAGCGTAACAGCAGCACAGTGATGCGCGTTTGGAAGCAGTGGACGGACGAGTGTCGGACAACTCGGAAATCCGGGAGTGGACCCCGAAATGTGACGTCAGCTCGCGATGATAGACACCTGGTCCGCATGGCGCGGACGGACCGTACAGCTTCCTCTAGACAATTGGCAGCACTGTGGTCAATAGCTACAGGTGTTTCATTGTGTGCTTCATCAATTCGTAGACGTCTGCTGCAGTGTGGACTGCGCGCACGGACTCCTTTATACAGGATCCCCCTAACGCACGACCATCGCCGCCTGCGGCTACAATGGGCCAATCAGCATAGAGACTGGCGTGCTGATTGGCAGCATGTCGTGTTTTCTGACGAATCCCGCTTTAATTTGTGGTACCATGATGGCCGCATTCGTGTCAGACGCTATGCCGGTGAACGCCACCTTCCGGAGTGCATTATCGAACGCCACAGTGGACGAACACCCGGAGTTATGGTCTGGGGCGCCATAGCATATCATAGACGATCTCAATTGCTACGAATTGTGGGCAATCTGAACAGCAACCGGTATATCCGTGAAGTTCTACAGCCCGAAGCTGTTCCCTTCCTTCAAAGCTTGCCAGGCGCTGTATTTCAACAGGACAATGCCCGCCCTCATACTGCTCGGATTGTTAAATCCTTCTTTGCAGCGCAGCAGGTACAGCTTCTTCCTTGGCCTGCGTGTTCCCTGGATATGTCGCCAATTGAACATGTGTGGGATGTCATTGCTCGGCGTCTTGCTCGTGATCCTCGTCCTGTTGCGTCTGCAGACGAACTTTGGGTACGCGTACAAACGATATGGAATGCTCTTCCTCAGTCAGACATTCAAACTTTGTTTGACTCCATGCCACGTCGTGTAGCAGCACTTATTGCGGCGCGTGGTGGCCACACAAAATACTGATTCTGATCTCTTGTTCTTGTTTGTTTGCTTTGAACATTTAATCATTTATTTGTACCACTACCACTCAACTGTGTATTAAATTGCATTCAATTATGACGATTCAATTATGACAATTATGACGATTATGACAATTATGACGACAATTTTCACAAACGTGAGTGTATATTGAATGTAATATACTTGAAAGTGGACTAACACTAAAAGATATTCATACCCTCAGTTTTGCATGCTGTATTTCATAGTGCTTACATTCTAAAGTGGTAGTCTTTTAACAAGAATGGGTACATGCGGCCACAGAAAAATACGTATCGATTGTCATGAAATACTTACCCGAAAGTAGGCCTTTCGAAAAACTTTTCTATTTTTTTGTAACTACTGATTGTTCTGTTTTAAGCAAGAACAGAAGTACGTTTCTCGCCAAGAAACGTTCTTAATGAAATTAGAAAAAAAACATGAAAGTAGCATCTTTAGTGCAGACACTAATCACCACCCAAATCTCAGATTTTCCGCCAACAGTTTGGTAGTTTTTCAAAGCCTTGGGTCCAGAAACTTGGTAGCCGCGAGTCCAAAAATAGATCAGGCTCATTTTGAACGTCCTGTGCAGAATGGAAGATAGCACCAGAAAGATGTAGCTAAGGTGTGAAAAAAGGTAGAAGGAAAAAAGAGGGATGTCGAGGCTATATGGTGGATGCGGCAAAAGATCCCATTCGGGCCCTTACAGAAGCAAGCCGGTGAATGCAGACATATGCCAGCCGGTGAATGCTTTATATTGAAGGAACTTTTTTTTTCGTAAGAACTCAATCCGACGTTTTTCCTTGATACCAGTGTCAAAACGGATTAGCATCTCGCTGTACACCTTACTGTCGAGTCACGGACTAGCATTTCGCTGTATACCTTACTGTCGAGGGTTTTACGTTCTTCCAGATACGCTTTATGGCTAATACCACGGCTGTCCCACCAGGTACAAAGCATGACCTTTTCGTTAGTCAAATTGCGCTTTGCTACGATGCCGACGGGTTCACCAGGCGCACACCAACCCCCCTTTTCGGCCTGTATTGTTGAAGTAAATCCATGTTTCGTCATAACTGATGGTCTGGCCAGAAGTTTGTCCTTGTATTGATATTCGAGCAGATTAGTGCAGGCTCGAATATGTCTGTCCTTATCTGCTTGAGTCAGCTCATGCCGCACCCAGCGATTGAACTTGCACATTAAATGTATGTGATGCATAGACCGACTAATGGACATGCCAGTAACACCTATTGTTAGACTCCTTAGCAAGCTCTCGAGTGGTTGCATACTGATCTTCTTCCACAAGTGCTCGCAGGTAGGCCTCTTCAACATCAGTAGGCCAGCCAAAACGCTTTGCTTCTTCAATGTCATATTCCTTGTTTTTGAACTTTCTGTACCAAACCACTTTCGGAACCACAGTCTTACATGATACAACAGTAGTGCCTAAAGCTGTACACACGATTTGATGACATTCTTTCGCTGACTTTTCGCGACAGAACTGGAAGTAAATAATGGTTCTAGTGTATTGGCGTGATAGTTCCATTTCAGATACCTTGTTCTTAATGATAATACTATTTGTTTACAAATTTCACAACACAATGTTCTAAAGCAAGTCTCTTTCTTTCAAATGCCAAAAATCGTTTGAGAAAATATGATTGAACATTCCAACTCGAATTGTTTGAAGACGATATTTTCGGTCACGAGAAACTCGTTAAAACCCGATATTTACGAAGATTCGATACAGTTTTCTTGTTCATATGACAGTGATATGTAAGAATGTGTAAAGTAAGTAAAGGTTTATTTTAAATTGCATTGAGTTTTTAAACTTTGCTATGCTTAAAACACCCACATTCTTTAAAAAGGACTCATTTACACCCTATTTGCAGAAGCGAATCTCGAATGTTCGAATTTTTTTAAATATGATTGAAAGATTATATGGAAATTTTATGAAACTCCTGAAGGTAAGTTATATAAAATTAACACCTTCTTTTCCAAACGAAATGCTCTTTGTACAGAAATGGGTAAATACATAAGTTTCGTGGGCTCTACTTCCCTGTATTCTCACCCTAGGAAATCCAGCTGCGGTTAATTATTTATATACAACATAGCCTGTACTTTATAAGGAATCAACTTGTCTGTAAAGTGCTCTAGCTTATTTCAGTGATTGTCACAGATGTAAATAATACTCAATAGTGAAAGTTAATAGTTTGTATGGAAAGGGTTGTTCTCCGAAGTTAATTAATTCAGACCAGAGAATAATTGAAATTCCAGCGCCAAATTAAATATCTACTTAATTCCATTTGCGAAATAAAGTTTATTTCCTAATGTGCTTAATGGATAAGCGCGAATGCCATTGAACAGAACTGAAATTGTAGAAAGCAATTAAACAGAAACCATTCACCCATTGGTTGCCATGGAAAAGTTTTTAGATTTCAAAACCTCTTCTACAACTTCTATAGTTAATTTGAAGCAACTGCAATCGAATTAAGTGCTTTAAGCGCATTTGTCAACAACACCTCAAGGGGAATTGCTTTCTAGGAAATTGCTTTTTAAGAAGGCTTTCTGATACGTCACATGTAAAATAAAAATATTTGCGTTTCTTTGAGATGTATGGAACCGTGTTGATTTTGCTTATGGAATTAATGACAGACCCAAAATAAAGATTTCGTTTTTTAAATCTCTTGGGGGAAAAACACCCATCTAAACAAACCTTCTACTTTTTATCCGCTAGAAAATACTAATTCGAATTTTGATTTATTACCTAGCCTTATTCGACGAATGAATTTGAAATAAAGAAGATAAAGTTTTTTAGCCCAAAGGTACAATTTTGTCCAGAAGTTCTATTAATTTTGTTTTGGCATTTTGCGTCGATTCACGTTTCAAATTGTTGCCACCAAATATTAGAGCCCTGCATTATATTTAAAAAGTTAAGTAATGAAGAATCTGCATGAATTTATATATGTTCCTCGCACTGTGAAAAAACAACGGTACCTAGAGACATCAAATTTTCAATAACGTAGTCCTCCATTCGAATATGGGCATCTGGAAGTCCAAATTGGAAATTTGGAACTTGTTTTATCATCTGTTTCCTATTTTGTGAAACATTAAAGACTTATGATTAACAAATTCGACGATCTGAATGCGAACAATGGAAAAATTGTACGAAAAAAAAACATTTTTATCTCCAGCACGCGAGACTGTGTATCGGAAATTCTAAATATATGCTTTTTTAAATATTTTGTGATATCGCTGTTGAATTGAATTTTATGGTTTAGGGCGAATAACATGATATTTGATAAGTTAACACACAAAATGTTAACAAACTCCTCTTTGAGGGTAATATAAAATCTGAAAGCTTTCACATTTTTATTTAATTTTTTTAAGAGATATAAAATGTATAGCAATTTTATAAATTTTGCACAACGAAAACTTGGACCTTGGTTTCATTTTACGTGCATAGTATTTATGGTTGTAATCCCTATTTATATTAAATGGAAAGCATAAATAAATGTTGTGGAGGACATAAAGATTTATCAAGAGAAAAAAAAGGCCGAAATATATTTAGGCGTAATTAGTACTAAGACATCAACGTTTGGTTTGGATTTTTTTTCTCATTCTTTTAATAAATTACGCTCAACATGAAAAGACAGAATTACCTAAGTACGATTGAGTTTAGAGAACTAAGGAAAACTGTTGTAGGTATATTGACCAGTTATCGGTATGTCCATTGACAAATAGATTAGAGGTATTGAGTTTTTACTTGACTGATGCATAAATTATTCATTATCTTTTAGAGTATTGTACATTTTGGTATCAAAAAATCACACACTCTAGATAGACTGCAGAGGAATTATCCTCGGGTCTTTTAAGAGTAGGCAGACAAAGTCAGAAGAAGGGTGTAAATAGCCCTTTTATTCGATCACAAAGAACTGACAATTGGCCCCACTTGCGTTTACATAAGCCAATACTTCTGGCTTAACGTAAAACAACTTGAACTTAAAATAAAATGTAATTTAGACTAGCTTAACGGCTGACAGGTTAAAGTAAACGCGCAGGAAGGCTCTTGCTTGTAAAAGTCGGCGCGACAAGCCTAATGGCTAGAAGCACTCAACGTCACATAATCAAATCGCTACTAAGTCGCGTGGCCTCAAGCAGGAAGAACATGCTCTAATCAAAAGTATTTACTTATGTATTTTTGTTTCATTTACTTACATAATTATTTAGGTGTTTTGTATATTTATATATGACTTTTATTACGTAATTCTCAAAATTCTAATACTTTATTGATTCTATATACAACAACATTCATTATCGTATTTAGGCATTTATCTAATTCTAAATTTTTAATTTTTATTTGTTGTATCTATTTATGCATTTACATATTTATTTCTTTATATTTAATTTTTATTATGTAATTATCAAAATTCTAAAACTTCATTGAATTTTATGTGTAACATTTATATTTATATTTAGGAATTAAGCAAAATTAAAAAAAATGTGTGTAAAAAATGTTACTACTCTAACATTGGCACTATTATTGTATTTATTTATATGTAAATTCTGTATATTAATTTGTTTAATAAACGCCGCTAATCGCCGAGCCACTCCTGAGGCTGGGCGGCAGTTGGTAGATGATTCCGTCAGTTGAGCATAAAAGGCTGAATGTCTTAAAGGCGGTGCAGCTGCTCATCTGATGGTCTAATCTAATCTAATCAAAAGTCTTTAATGTTTCACAAAATATGAAACAGGTAATAAAACGAGCTCCAAATTCCCAATTTAGACTTAAAGATGCCCATATTCGAATGAAAGACTACGTTCCTCATTCGAAACTTTCGTTCTTGAAATTACTAACTAGACTTTATGGTACAAATTTCCTTTATGTAGTATTTACTCTACTTTTAATTGCAATTTATAAAATCAGTCAGTTCAAGCAATAAGCATTATCCATGTTAAATTATGACTTCATTCTCTACTTTTACTGAAGTTTATTAATTTTGTGTACTTTTATCTATTTGCATAAACAGAAGACTGATTAAGTCATCTCTTGTATTATGAAGGCATAGAAATAAATTATCAATCGATGTAATATTTTATTGCTTTTATTATCTTATCGTTTTGTTGATTTTACTAAAGATCTGTTCTTTACCGCTTGTAAGTAAAAAGCTCTAAATATGTTATAATACTGCAGCCAAATTCCATAGTTTAATTTCTAAAATTAGGAGTACTGGAACTCTATAAAATGTTGACAAATAAGTCAAAAAAAAACTAAATGCGTAACATTATAGATAACGTAATGAAAAATGAAACGATAAATAAAATATAGAGGGATGAAATTATTAATAAATGAAGTTAATAATAATTAAGTAAGTAATGAGCTATAAACATAAAATCTGAAAATTAACGGGGAAAAAAAGAAAAAAGAAAGAAAATCTGAAAGGTTTTATATTTTAAATTACTTCCAAAGGGGCGTTTTTTTGACATTTTGTGTGTTACCTTTATTTATTAAATATCATGTTCTTCGCACTTAAACCATAAAATTAAGTTCAGGAGCAATATCGCAAAACAATTTTAAATTTAGCCTATCATTAGAGTTTCCGATACACAGTTTCGCGCGGTGAAGATAAAAATGTTTTTCCTGTTCAACGTTGCCACTGCTCGCTTTGAAATCCTTGAGTTTGTTAATCAAAAATTCGTTAAAATTATACAAATTATGAAATCAATAATAAAACAAATTCCAAATTCCAGATTTGGGCTTCCAGATGCTCATTTTTGGGTGGAAATGTACGTTTTTCAAAAATGGATGGCTGTAGGTACCGTTATTTTATCACATTGCGAGAAACATATATACATTTATGCAGATTCCTCATTATTTAATTTCTTCAAATATAATACAGGGCGATAATATTTAGTGGCAACAATTTGAAAAGTAAAATGGACATTCAGAGTGATTGGACGCAAAATCGCAAAAGGAAAACGATAGTTCTTCAGTGACAAAGCCACTTTGAAATAATAAGCAATTGACATTCAGTCGGAAACATTGTGTGAAATATTTAAAGAAATGAAAGACAAGCAAGTTCATAATAATAAGATATGATACAGAGGACAAAAGGTGCGTTTTCGTTTTCTCTGCTTTTTTTCCTCAAATAATACGAGTGCATGTTATGCATTTGCTGAGAACAGACGTTGCGATCAGTCATATAGCCGTCTCATCACCGAGAAAGTTGTACAGGGTATACCAGCAGGGAGATTCTGATATAGCACCTACGAGGTGTCGTAAAACAAGGGAACCTTTAAGCGGGCTTAAACCTTCATCCTACATTCAAAGCAGTAGTCAGATTTCGCTAAACGCTACACAGTCCATGGGAACGATAAAACGAAAACAATATTTAGATTCAGAGGGGAATAAAAATGCACTTATGCGTAACAAAATTGCAGTGGGAAGGAAAATATTTTTCTTCGCTCTGATATATATACGCATTTTTATTTTGACTTCCCATAATTCCCATAATTTAAAACTTCGGCTAGCGAGATGCTAACGCCGGAATAGAACTTTTAAACATATCTGAGGAAAATGCTAATAAAAAGACGCTGTTCCTAGAAGCTCTAAGCTAAGGATTCAAAGTGCTCAGCTTAAATACACAGGCAAAGTTAATTTGCGTTCTGGTGAGGTGTACAGAAAGTAAAAGTTACAGTAAAGACTTAAGTTAGAATAACTGGTTAACTAATATAAGATGCCTTGCAAATGGTATATTAAATTTAAAGTTTAATTTTTTTTTGGTTTTATATATGAATTACGTGCCTAAACGTGTGTCATCAGGGAAAATGGCACACAACATTCAGCAACAAGTGGCGGATACAAAATAAGTGTTTGTATTTACTGTTGCTGATACCACTCTTGATTATTACCCAGCATTAACTGGTAGCTAATTACGTAGCAGCAAGTTAGAGATAAAAATGCTCTATTAAATTTATTCTTGCCCATACTGCTGTTGATTATTGTCCAGAATTACCTAACAACTCATTATTTCCCACAATGCTTGTCAGACAGTGAGACTGGAGAGACACAGTTTTAATACTGCATTTTTGCCCAATACGTGGGTGGGTCGATTGTCGAATATCGATTTTGGGATATCGATAAACTGCAAACGTTCGAAATGCCGAGTGGTTTGAGGTAATAAATAAAGTCTGGCTAAAACAGTTGTATATTTTTCTTTACTTTTATAACTCAGCTTCCCAATAGCTGTATCTCATTTTCCCTAGATGATACAGTCAAATCACCTGATACAGTCAAATGTATACTTCTAACTCATATTGCAGAATCAAATTTTTTATAGTAAGAATCAAAATCACTTAAGACGTAGAAATATTTCATTATTCGAAATATGTCGCATATTTAACACAGTTAAGGCGTTTGAGTACATTATCGTCTACATAGCACAATGTTACTAAAGAATCTTAAGCTAGAATGATTACCAAATCTTTATTTAACAAGTTAGAGAGTGTGCTTATCTCAGATAGAATACAAATAGTTTACATTATCAAAATTAACGGTCTTTACAAACATTTAATTCAAGGTCTTGAAATATAGAACTCACAAAAGATTCATTTATAACTTTTAAATAGCATTAGGCGTATCTTTTAGGCAATATTATCAAGAGTATATTTTATAAAAGAAAATAATATGCTGAAAAGAGTGAATCACAAATACAACGTTAGCACAAAGCTTTTTAAAACTTCTGGCGTCTGGACATAAATAGAATCCTCTCTCGCCAAAATATATCGTTTGTCGCTAGTTTTGTTTCTTAGTCTAAAGAGTCAATTTGTCCAGAAGGACTATTAATTTCTTTTTAGCGTTTTGCGTTGGTTCACTATAAATGTCGGTTCACTTTTCAAATTGCTGCCAGCAAATATTAGAGCCCTGTAATATATTTAAAGAAATTAAATAATGAAGAATCTGCGTAAATGTATGTATATGTCTCGCGTCGTGATAAAACAAAATACCTATAGCCATCAAATTTTGAATATTGAACGTTTTCACTGGAATGTTGGCATCTGGAAGTCCAGATTTGGAATTTCGAATTTGTTTTATCATCCGTTTCATATTTTGTAAACCTTTAACAATTTTTTTAATAATAAACTCATCGATTTCAAAGCGAACAATGGCAACACTGCACGAAAAAAACATTTTTATCTCCAGCGTGCGAGACTCTGTATAAAAAATTCTAAAGATATGCTCATTTAAAAATTATTTTGCGATATTGCTGTTGAATTGTTACCATGTTTACCATGTTGAAGAATTTGGCAATGATTTCCTGGGATAATCACATGCTGTAGGTGGAGGCATAGTAGCCACTCCACTTGGATGAGTATCTATAATATCAACCATACATTATTTTAACAAAAGGTAAATAATCGTTAATCTTGACAAAACCATAATTCATAATTTTTCACATCAATCTTGGCATTCATAATTTTTCATATCAATCACAGTTCAGATATACGAAAAAATAAACCAAATTAGCGAAGAATATATACTACAACCCAATGATTTTTGAAGATCTTAAGGACCCTTTCTGCCATCTATTTTACCAGGCTCTTTTAATAATTAATCTGCAGAGTATTTTTATGGTTTAAGTTCGAAGGGCATGATATTTAATAAATAAAGGTAAAACATAAATCGTTAAAAAACGACCCTTTGGGTGTAATGTAAAATCTGAAAGCTTTCAGATTTTTTTTTAACGTTGCGAAGTTTTATTATGCAAAAGTGATAATTATTTATTCTAACAATTCGGTTGTACTAAAATCTAAAATTACTCTTGCGGAGCGGGAAAAGATCAATGTCCTATCTGTCAGTAATCGCAATTTTTAGGTAAAGAATCCTAAAGGCTCGAAATGTTTCTTAACAAAGAGCAATAATTCATTACTACTATGTAATTTGAGAAAAATTCCAGTATTTATAGAACAATGCTTCCTCCACCTACAAACGAGCTCTTAATTAGGTGCTTAACAAACGTTCCCATATTAAAACAACAAATGTTATACACTCACGTTTGTGAAAATTGCAACACCATGAAGGACTTACGCGAGTGAGCTGAAATTTTCAGGAAATGCAAAGTAGCGCATGATATGCAAATGATTAGAATTGCAAATCCGTAGCGCATGCGTATGCTGAGCAGCGCCCTCTGAACGGCTGATGGATCCGAATAAATAGACGGCTGTAGCGAGGCGTGTATGGTTATCGGTGGTTATCTGCTAGTGGTAAACGTTAACTCAATCTGTACTTATGCCTCGTCGACGAAAGAGAGCGAGATTTGAACAACTTACAGAGTTTGAACGAGGGAGAATCATCGGCCTTCGTGAAGCTGGATTGTCGTATCGTGCAGTAGCCTCTCGTGTGCAGCGTAACAGCAGCACAGTGATGCGCGTTTGGAAGCAGTGGACGGACGAGTGTCGGACAACTCGGAAATCCGGGAGTGGACCCCGAAATGTGACGTCAGCTCGCGATGATAGACACCTGGTCCGCATGGCGCGGACGGACCGTACAGCTTCCTCTAGACAATTGGCAGCACTGTGGTCAATAGCTACAGGTGTTTCATTGTGTGCTTCATCAATTCGTAGACGTCTGCTGCAGTGTGGACTGCGCGCACGGACTCCTTTATACAGGATCCCCCTAACGCACGACCATCGCCGCCTGCGGCTACAATGGGCCAATCAGCATAGAGACTGGCGTGCTGATTGGCAGCATGTCGTGTTTTCTGACGAATCCCGCTTTAATTTGTGGTACCATGATGGCCGCATTCGTGTCAGACGCTATGCCGGTGAACGCCACCTTCCGGAGTGCATTATCGAACGCCACAGTGGACGAACACCCGGAGTTATGGTCTGGGGCGCCATAGCATATCATAGACGATCTCAATTGCTACGAATTGTGGGCAATCTGAACAGCAACCGGTATATCCGTGAAGTTCTACAGCCCGAAGCTGTTCCCTTCCTTCAAAGCTTGCCAGGCGCTGTATTTCAACAGGACAATGCCCGCCCTCATACTGCTCGGATTGTTAAATCCTTCTTTGCAGCGCAGCAGGTACAGCTTCTTCCTTGGCCTGCGTGTTCCCCGGATATGTCGCCAATTGAACATGTGTGGGATGTCATTGGTCGGCGTCTTGCTCGTGATCCTCGTCCTGTTGCGTCTGCAGACGAACTTTGGGTACGCGTACAAACGATATGGAATGCTCTTCCTCAGTCAGACATTCAAACTTTGTTTGACTCCATGCCATGTCGTGTAGCAGCACTTATTGCGGCGCGTGGTGGCCACACAAAATACTGATTCTGATCTCTTGTGCTCGTTTGTTTGCTTTGAACATTTAATCATTTATTTGTACCACTACCACTCAACTGTGTATTAAATTGCATTCAATTATGACGATTCCTTCTTGGTGTTGCAATTTTCACAAACGTGAGTGTATGAGGGAAATTGCTTATTTTTTTACGAAAACCATAGACGAAAAGAAATGCATGATACTAATTCCTTAATCTGAGACTTCATACTGAAGCCTTTCAAAAAGGAAACAGACTGGCGCAATATATGAATATCAGAATTGAAATCATAGTTTGTCCCCATATTTTTGTTTAGAAATTTTATTCTTGATTATAAGTCTTGAAATACTCCTCAGCGTATGTTAATTGAATTCCTAACGCATGCTTAATTAGAAACTAATGTGAAGTATAATTTTAGAATATTCCATATATATGTTACTGTGAAAGACCGAAATTGGAGAATGTCGACTTTCACCGGAGAATGTCAACATTCACGAAATACGTCGGTGACTTCTTGTACATTCGGACCCTCACCGGTGTATGTCGACAATCACAGATATGTGTAGGTCGAAAAGAGAGGCGACTGGCTGTTTCCCATAAATGCAGTTGTAAAAGCAAGGACCTCTTATGCAATTCAAAGTCTCATAATAGTTTAAGTTGTTGCAATTAATCAGATTTGAATCACATAATTTAGTAAGTTTTTTATTACTATTATTTTATTTTCTCATTTACAGAACGTACTGTATAATAATTAAGTAAGTTTTTTAACTTCTATTATTTTCCTTTCTCATTTTGAATGTATTGTGTGTTTTAAGTACTTGTGTGTTTTTTCGCGACTGAATGACGGAGAAGAAAATATAATATTCTCACATATTCAACATTCACCATTACTACATGGTGAATGTCGACATTCACCGGTGTAAGTCGGAAATAAGGGTATTTGGAAAATATTTCGGACATACACCAAGCGACTATGTGAATGTTGACATTCTACGGTGAAAGTCGACATTCTCCAGATTTCGGTGTTTCATCGTAACATATATATTTGCAATCAATGCACTGAATTTCAAAATTGACATGAATTGTGTCTGATTGTTAAATAAGCACACGAAATAAAAGACATCAAATCTTGTGCTATAGTAGCTTAAAAAAAAGTCATTTTGTTTCGTCGTGCAGACTCAATATTTTGAACTAAAGAACAGAAAAAGACCAGTCCATTGCAATTGACAAATTCCTTGTAAGAACATGGCTTATGTACTTTTTTTCATTTTCGATTGTTTCACAGCAGCTTAGGGCAAGGAATGGAAGATAGCTTTTAGAAGAAAATGACCAGCGAGAGAAAGGGAAAAGAATAACAAAAGAAGACACATGGACAAAACAAAGCAGTAGATATATAGGTAAAATAGAAAAAGCACTCGCAATGGCGCAGTAAATGCTTTTCTGCAGGATCAAAAATAGTTTTTCTATTTTATGAGTCTACTTATCATTCGAAACAAAAAAACTCTTGAGTAATTCTTTATCTAAGTAATTCAATGCACAAAAACAATTTTTTTAGCTACTTCTTTGAAATATCGCTGAAGATGCAGCGTTTCAGAATTTATATCAATCATGGTTTCCTGTGTGCCCAGTCTATACGAGGTACTTCTAAGTACTACCTTCATTCAAAAGGGCTTTTAAACTCACTAGACGTGCATTATTTTTAAGTTTCTTGAATCAGCTGGCTTAAATCATCCAAATTTTTGTTTTAAATTTGCCTTTGTTACTAACCGCATAAGAAAATTTATTTAGTAACAAAGAAGACGGAATGGGCTTTGGGGTGAAGCTGTATAACACATTATAAGATCTGCCGTTCTTTAGGTAAGACAAGAACTATAAAGGAACTTAAACTAAAACTCTAAAAGACAACTGGTGAGTATTCACTATGTTTTATAATTATCATAGAGGCAAGGAGAGGATTTAAAAACTCCTTTATTATTCCAAATAAAATATAAAAGAAGATAATAGCTTTGTTTTTTTAATCAAAGGTAATAGAGGAACTAAAATTATTGAAATTTAAGTCTAAGGCTTAACAACACAACTAATAAAAGTCAGCGTAAACAAGTTTAATGGCAATAATAACTCAACGCCGCAGAATACTCATCGCTAGGGAATCAAAGTTAGCAACGTGGCCTTCAGGCAGACAGAACACGCTCTGATTTCACCCTCCAAAACCTTCCTTTAAGTACTTCCTTCTTTCTACCTAATTTGAATATCGCTCGTGCTGGAAATTTACATTCTGGCAGGAAAATGAAAACGAGGCTTGATAGAAAACTAAATTAACACAAAATAACTGGTTAAAAACTTGTGGTACTTTATAACATTATGGCGGTAAAGACCTGTAGGAATTATTTTAATTTTCTAGTATTTATTTTTAATTTTGAAACCCTTTCCTTTAAATTCCTGTTTCCCAACTACAATTCCCTGCCAGAATGAGATTTCAGTATCGTGTTTTATGTTAATGTGGTAGAACCAGTATTTAATGGGAAGTTCACTCACTTCCGTAGAACAGCTCAGAAGTTCTCAGTAGAGTGTATTCTGCCTTCGGACCACGTCGTTGTTTTAAGTCTACCTTACTGCGTTCGGTCGTTGTCTTGAGTGTCTGTCAGTATTCACCGGCGACGTTTAATTACGGGCCAACTCGGTTAGTTATTTTTATGCAGCTTCGGCTAAGTTTTACTCAGTTAAAATTAGCTTAATTTCTTATTTTATCTCTTAAGATAAAGAGGAGAAGGAGTCAAATATTTCTTTAAGTGAATGAAAGGGTATTTTAACCTTTCTCTGGACTTGTCTTTACAGTTGTAAGAACTCCAGCGAGTAGTCACTAAACTCTTCCCAAGGTTCTAGTAGCCAAAGACACATAAATTAACTAGAATTTTATAAAGGTGCCCGAACTAAAAGTTGGTGGACGGTAATTCGTCCCCATCAACATTTGGCGACTGGGTTCTCTAATCCCCAGTTCCCCTTTATGAGGAGGGTATATGAGACATTTCTCCCTCCTTCCATCCTGTCTTCGCGGGGTAACGGTAGCACACTCGGCGCGTATTCGAGATGTACAGGTTCGAGTACCAGAAAGCGCATTGCTTATTTTTCATGCACTATTGCTCCAAAATACTCTAATGACTACAGACTACAAGGCTGACTCAATTTCTGCTATCATTTACCTACTTGTAAATATTTTAATATAATTAATAGTCAAATATTAGAGATGACACCACATTTGCTTAATTTATTAATTATAAACATCGAACATGTAACCGAACAGTAAACCTTCGACTAGGTTCCAGTGTACTAATTTAAACTATCGAACTTCTATTTCTAAACTTGTGATTTCTGTTGCAGGCTCTAAAAGTTAGAGTGCAAGCTTTCAGGTTTGTAAATATACTTACCAAAAAATCTAAATCTCGCTTACAATTTTTATTTATTTATTTATTTTATATCACCTTGGGTAAGAAACATTTTGTGCGAATGGTATTGAAACATTTAAATAAAAATGTAGCTAACTGTTTAAATAAAGTGCAGAATTTCACAAATTGCGTATTATTAGAATAAAATATAAATACTTTGTAAGGGAAAAGTAATTCATACTGTCACTTTGCCTTAAAGATTAACTATTATAAAATTATAAAGGAAGAGCCTTTTTTTATTTTCCATCTATTTTTTTCCTTATTTACATCCAATATTTATCCGTGCATTATAAATTAAAGCATATTAATGTAGATAAATATTAATGTTATTGCATTATGAATGATCGATGATGTATATATTTTGTCTGTTAATATATTTTTAACTGTCATTACTAAATGTAAGCTAAATTTAAATGAATTTTGTTAAAACTGCAAGATTTTATGCTTTTAATTCAGCTACTTCATATGACGAAGTAACAGAAAGATACATTTACTCAGGGTGTTTCAAGATAAGAAAAAATATTAATTCATAAAACCAAGTTTCTAACAAATATTTTGCAAACAAACTAATGATACTTGTGCTTGCCCCTTTACCTAACACTGCACATTTACTTAGCAGAAATGGAGCCAAAATAGCCGCAATCCGCTAGAATTTGAAGCTGGCTCGTTATATGTAATCTTTGATCTTGTGTTGTACGGCAAGCTCACAATGCCATTGGGTTACTGGAGAACATTTATATAATGGAAGGAGATTAAGCGTACCTCAATATCACAGAGGTTTGGGAACAGAGATACAGTTATGTAATTTAGGATAATGTATAGCTTAGGGTTATGTAGTACGCAATAGGATATTGCGATATATATGCAAGAATATGCAACATAACGTGCAATAAAACTGCATCATGACATAGAGGATGAATATTTCAATGCAGTAATATTCAACAGAACTGCAGGAATACGGTAATTAAAGTAATGCGAATTTACGTAAAAAATGTAATAATAATATTTTTTTATTTCCAGTGGCTAGGCAAAAAGTAACAGAGAACTAAAATCTTACAAACAAAGGAATAATAATGATAATAACAATAACTATAAAATCGTAAATGTAGAACATGTAAGTTTACAGCTACGAAATCCTATATCCCGCTGAAAAATTCAGGAAACATACGAGACACAGAAATTTAAAACTTCGCAATGCTAGTACATAATCCTCATGAAGAATGGAGGCAAAATTTATGTCATTTACCTTGAAGATTTCAGGTTGAAATACGAAAAATAATCATTCCATTGAGTTTTTAATCATTTCTTATTCAGCTAAAAGCTATTATATACTGTGAATTTTACGGTAGCGTGGAATTATTATTTAAGGAATATTTTTGATTTTGATAATCCCCAAAAACTGCTCCTATTCTTTAAAGGCCATAAATGCAAATTTTAAACAATTGATACATTAAGAAAATAAGAAATAATTATTGCTGATATTCAACTGATAAATTAACTAATAAACTAATTAAACTAATAAAAAGTACTAAAAAATAAAAATATTTTAAATATCTCAGAAAATACCTGAGAAATTTATTTAGAATCAATAACCTAAATTTCGAATTGTGAAAGAAGGAATCAAGTTAGTTTGGTAAAAAAAAGATATTAATAAATAATATATACCAAATTCAATTAGCACAGAAGAGCTAAAATTTTGATAGTTAATTTTTTGAAAACTACTACAGCGATTTTTATAAAACTTTGCACTTTGGCATAAATTGAGTGGTAAATTTGAAATATGAAAAGAAAATCGATATTTATTTCAGAAAAAGTCCGATTTTCTGTCAAAATACTTATGTTAGAACTATGCTACACTGAAGAGCCAAAACATTATGACCATCTACTCAATAACGCGTGGCGCGACTTTTGGTCCACAAAACAGCTGCAACTCGCCCTGGCATGAATGCCACAGGTTCCCGGTAAATGACTGAAATCAAGTTGTACGAAATGTCTAAGCAGCGGTCACGAAAAGTCAAGATATTCCGACATGGGGGTGTTTGAGGTCTCAACTGCCTCTCCGTGACATCACAAATGTGTTCTAATAGGTTGTAAGTTTTATCCTAATTTTATTAACAGTTATTTTAAGATTAAGCATCTTTCCTATCTTTCTAGTTTCAGCTTACAATTTCTTACCAGAATGTAATTTCAGAAACGCAGTTAATGCAAATGAGTAAAGAGTAGTATTTAAGTCGATGTTTCACCGACTTCGAGATAGACCCTAAGTTTCTGATTAGCGCCGCGTTTGCCTTTTGTCTACTTCACTCTAAGCTATTGCTACGTTCGGCCATACTTTAGGCCCTTGTTTGGCTTCGCCGACTTAATTAAGATTTATGGAGCAACTACTTAGAATCTTGATAGCTTCGACTATATCTTCCAGTTAGCTTTAGTTAAGCTTAGTTAAGTTTAATTTCATATTAATTTAAGTTCAAGCCTAAGTGGAGGCTTTGCTGTACACTCCGAGTTAGGAGTTGATTGTATTATAGTTTTTGTGAGAAATTAATGGTAGTTAACGCTTTGCCAGTCTTACGTCTCTAGTCACATACTTAAGCGATTATTCGCTTCTTAATGTTTGTGGTGTTTAAGGATTGAACACTGAAGGAAATAAGTAAAACCCAACAAGGTTAACATCCGTCAGGATATATGGTCAGGATATTAAGTAGAATTCATCCTTATTCTCCGTGAACTACTCCAAGGCAATTTGAGGCTTGTGACATAGGGCGTTGTCCTCCAAGAAGATTTTATTTCCAGTTGGGAACACAGACGCCATGTACGAGTACAAATGGTCCGCAGTCATGTTCAGATGGTCTGCAGCTTTCATGGTCTGTTCTACCGCAACTAAGGATCCCAGAGTTGCCCATGGGAATGTCCCCCAAAGCATAATACCGCTACCACTTAACTTAAGCATGACCTGTTATACAGGAAGGGGGGGAGAAATTGTTCGCCTAGAACATGACGTACCTTGAGACGACCATCTACGTGATGAATGAGAAATCGTGATTCATCCGACCAATGGAACTGTCTTCCATTTATCCATGGTCCAGTCTCGATGTTTTTCGATGATTCTCTATACACATCGTTGACAATGACGCTTGATCAACAGAGGCACACGAGTGGGACGTCCGCAGCGTCGTTCCATATCCAAAAGTGTCCGCTGAACTGTGTGTTCCAAAACACTTGCACTTGGAAATTACTTTTGGTAGTAGTTAAATTACTATTTACATAACTTTATTTATCATTTAAAAAAAGAAATTTTCAGTACTTTCAATTAAAAAACTGCAAATTACTATATATGCCATTTTTAATGTATTAACCTACGATTAAATGTTATTATAAGATTAACGATTTTATGTTAAAATCGATTTTAACATAAAAAATGTTATTATAAGACTACGATTAAAAGTTATTATAAGATTAACGATTTTATGTTATTATAAGATTAATGACTAAGTAGTTAAGTTACATTTACTGAATCCTGAAGGCTGTAGTTGAAGTTAACTTGGATTGTGTTATAAGGTATTTCTCCCAACTTCTTCGCATGCCTTCGTGGTGTAGTAGTCAGTACACTCGATGCGTACAGAGCATAGAGCTGTAATATACTAGAGAGAGAAACGGCAACCCTGAAGGGGAACAGAAATGCGAACCACGTGACATATGGAACATTTCCCGAATCGTATTTCCCGCGAATCTTCTTTATCATTACAGCTCTATGGAGAATTTGTGAGAAGCAAGTACGCGCATTGTTTCGGACTTAAAAAATGGTACTTTCGTGCTCCGCATATGGATGTAATTCCAGATACGTGAAAGGTGAAGGAGTAACATTTCACAGATGAGCTATTTCTAAAGTTTTAAAACCTATTTTTTATAAAATGTAGAGGTGTTTTAGCCACTCTACTTGCCGTTTTCTAATAAAAATAGATTTTCTAATTTTATATAATATATGCATACGTGAAATAACATTTAAATAAAAGTATCTTAATATATATGTATGTTTTTAATAACTGCGTTCTGAAAAAAATGTTAAAATTTTAGTTATATGATATAATTTTAATTAGTCTAGTATTCTGCTTTGGCGACATTTTTTGTACGCCAACAGACTTTGCTTCAAATGCGTTTAGTTATATATTCTTTGTATGCGTTTGCTTATGCGGACATGTACGAAGTAGTAATGTATGTATTTAATACTTGGTAATGTCGATACAATACACTGTGTAAGAACTGCATAAAATTATGATTTTTTTTTACATGAATGACCTTATTTTATCCCCTTTTCTTGCATCCAAATACTATAACAAATATGTTTACTTTCAATCACGTATTTTCTTTCTTATATCATGTTTCTGGCATTTATTTTAATATTAAGAATTTGTTAAGTATTAGGAAAATAGTCATTATATAGCAGTTAAATTTCAAAACTTTAATAATTTTAAGTTTCTTTTTAAAAATAATGAACATTATTTAAATTTTACCTTCTAAAATTATTTAAAATAGTGCGACTACATTGTGCAACGTGCATAATATATTTATTTTTGCTAGTAAAAGGAAGTCTTAATTTACCACATTTTTGTTTCATAATTTATGAATTTACCTCTCTCTCTTCCTTTTAACTTATATCGGCTATATTGACATTCATTTTTACTTCATTTAATTTAATATCTTTCTCACTTTGATTTGCCTACTATGTAGTTCTCTATAATACACCGTATTAACATTAAACTTCCTTTTCGTATTAACATTGAATTTCTTTTTTGTATTATTTTCTGTTTTCACTCATTTTACTTATGTTATCTATTTTTTATTTTTTATTCTGTCCTAAGCACTAAAAAAACCTTCTATTTTTTATTTTTTATATATTTATTTTTTTTCCCCTGGCCAATTTTTAGGCTTATAATCTTCCCGTTTTATTTTAATCTCTTTTTCACTCAAAATAATTTCTAAAATTATCTTTGCTCCTTCTTTATGCATTATTATTGCATTATAATAAATATATATATATGAATTTTATTTATTTTTAAAATTTTTTTAATTATTTTATTTTCCATCTACTATTTTTAGTATGTATTATACACTTTGCCTAAATCACTTTTTATTTATTTATTTATTTGTTTATTTTTAAATGAAAAAAACTCTTTTTTATATTTATTTTATTTATTCTATTACATTTTTCTGATATGTTGTATTTATTGTACACTGCTTCGTCTCATTCTGTTTTTGCCTTTTTTCTCTTTGTCTGCCTTTGTGCTGCTAATCCAGGTATGACTATTTGTCTGGCTGTCGGAGGTAGACTGCATTTTGCAAATTTAATTTGTGCAGTATAGAAACAGCCTTATAGTGATGCTACCCTCCTGATGAAATCATCACTATTTCCCCTTTTTTTATTTAATTTTATTTACTTTTAACGGAAAAAAATCGCCAGCCGTGGCGATAGTACGCCAAAATCTAGGTTCAGTTTTATTTCATGCCCAAACTCCTGTAGCTCATTCCTGTGCAGCTTTTCGCCTGGTTTTGAATGGCGATGCTTGGTCTAGTATATAACAGGTCTATGGTACAGAGGTCCGTGGTAAGATTCCCGGCGAAGGCGTTGCTCATTTTTCATCGTTCCTGCTTCGAAATAGCCTAATGACTCTTTCGAAATAGACTAATGCCACTCCTGAGGCTGGGCGCAGCAGTTGGTAGATGATTCCGTCAGTTAAGCATAAAAGGCTGAATGTCTTAAAGGTGGTTCAGCTGCTCATCTGATGGTCTAATCTAATCTAATCTCCACCACCGCGATTTGGCGACTGAGTCCCCTGATCCCCAGTCCCAGTCGCCCTTTAAAAGGGTGAGCATATAAGGTATTTCTACCCCCTCTTTCGCATGCCTTCGTGGTGTAGTGGTCAGCCCGCTCGGCGCATAACCGAGAGGTCCATGGTTCGAGTCCCAGGGAAGGCATTGCTCATTTTTCACGTTTTTTGCTTCAAAAATACCTAATGTCTCTACAATGTTATAGATATCTATTTCTCCCTTTTGTTCTCAAATGGCCGAATGCCTTGCATGGTATACACAGGCGTGCATTAAAAGAAAAATTGTACAGTTAAGGCTCTGCTGAAGTCTATGTGAAATTTAACTTGCTGCAGTTTTAATGTTATCTATTCTAAAAAGATTAATTTAATAGAAAAGGTGAGTAACGAAAACATAAAATTCTCATTTTATAGAAATTTTTCTTAGATATAAACATTTAAGCATTTGATCAAGCAAAATATATTGTCGCATGGGACAAAACTTTTATTTGAAACTTATATTTCGTTTAACAAGAACAAATAACGAGATGAAATTTATTATTGTTTAGTCTAACAAAATCTTGCTCAGAACGTTTATTAAAGAATTGTTCAAAACTGAAGAAAAATGTAATTCTTTAAATCTGGTTCCATACCTTTATTAAATTAAAATAAATTGGCATTTAAATTTTTGTAGCTTTATTATCAGAATTCTTGATATAATAACGTTATTGTTTTCAAGTAGAAAAAAAGCAATATTTTCTCATATCACAAAATAGTTTTGAACTGTTAATTAATGAACTTTTTATTTTTTCTTATTATTGATGTGTATACGGGATCAACTTTGGAGCAATTTATCAAATTTTATATTTACTTCTTTCAGGCTGATATAACCCGGTATCCTTTTAACTTTGCTAATGAAAGTAAATTAAAAGTTTTCAGAAGATAATTAAAAGCTTACTAAAAAGCTCCAATAAAGTGCTGGGAAAACATGTACATCAGATGTTTTCAAGCTTTTTAAAAACAATTTCGAGAGAAAAAAGTATCTGAATTTCAGGAATATTATTTAGTTTCTTTTGTAGATTTTGTAGCTTTACAGTCTGAAATCCTTATGTTGGTATCCAATAAAAAAAGAACTTTAGAGGGCTGAAATATTTTCGTCACATATTAATGCAAATAGGGATAAAAACAGAAAACACAAGGCAAAAGGGACAGTTTTAAACCTCTTGTTCTACTGGGCCGATTGACGAAATTTAACTTGCGTTTTTCATGTCTCGAAAGCCAGACTTAGGATGTATATTTGATTTATACATGGCATTGTTCTGACGTAGGAATTTTGGCACAAAATTTGACTTTCCTGAAATGACATACCAATTTTTCCGTACTTCAATTTTACGACAAAAATTATGTCTAAATAATAAATTTTGTAAAATTTGGTGCCAAACTTATCCAGAAATTTAAAATTTATGTTGGAGCACTTTTTTCAGTTTGCACCAAGAATAATTCACTCAATGAAATTCCTAATTTATTATAACCTTGTTTCCTTTTCCTTTTTTCATTGTGCACGAGCGGAAAATATGGTGCAAAAAGGTGCATCGTTCATTCTTTCAAATAACTTTAACGAAGTGCGTAAAGCACATTTGGCGTTATTATCGTTTATAACAAATATGCGAAATTTTAAAATTCGCCAATATATAAATTCACGTATCTGTTGGGATATTTTTAAGAAAAAAAATCTAGTTTTTTTGCAGGCATGCTTAGAAATACATGATGAGGATAAAAATTATATCGGTTATATTTCAAATACATTTTCGAAAAATTTATAAAAATTTATAAAAAATACCAATTTAGAAAATAAATAATGGGAAAATGGAATAATAGGAAATGGGAAAATAAACCCGAAAATACCTGAGAATTTCATTTTTATTCAAAATAAACTTCTAACTGGGAAAGAAGGAATCAAGCAAGTTTATTACAAAAAGGTATATTAATAAATATGTACCAAATTAAATCAACATTGAAGGACTAAAATTTTAAGAACTAATATTTTAAAAAACTACTCATGCGATTTTTTCAAAACTTGACACTTTGGCATAACTTGAGTCGTAGAAATGAAATATGGGAAAAATCTTTATGTAATTTCAGAAAAGGGCAATTTCGTGTTAAAATTTTTATTTTAGAATAATGCTGGATAGAAATCCAACACAAATCCTATGTCGGGTTTCTGAGACATGAAAATTGCAATATACGTTCTATGTCGCGTTTTTGAGACATAAAAATCACAAGCTAAATTTCGTAAATCATCCAGTAAAATGGTAGCTAAAGAGCTGTCGCATTTTTTATGTAATGTGTACATGGTTTGGAACAACAATTTTCAAGTTCAACAATTCAAAAATTGTCTCTTCGGCTAAATGATTAATGGCTTTTCGAAATTCAATATTGTTTTTAACGATCAGGTTTAGCAGGATTTTTAAATCATTAAAGTTCGTAAGGCTTTATTTTAATAAATATCCTTTTACTTACGTTAAAATTTTCTTAAGGCTTTATTTTAATAAACACCTTTCTATTTATGTTAAAACTTGTCCTAAACTGCTAACATTTCGTATATTGTGTTAGAACATTTAAGAGTGGAATTCTAAGCAGGAGTATGAATCGAATCGAGACAGATGATTAAGAAATCCAGTAGGCCTTAAATAAAGTCTCTCTTATTGTTCGATTTACAAGATATTTCTACTAGTTAGTAAGTATGTCTTTAGTTCGAATACTAAGAAGAGTTTTGTGAAATAATTGTAGTCGGGTGTTAGGATATAACTTTACATGTGAAATGTTGATAATTTATTTGGAATTTGACTATTATTCCCGCGGGAAGTGGAAGTAAGTTTGTTGTATTAACCAAAATAGTATGCCGAAAAACAAACTAAGCTGTATATATTTGCGGGACTAGTTTCGAAGATTTGTATAGAACTATCTTCTTGAATTGCAGAAGACAAACTAGTTCTGAAAATTGATAAAACTTAAGCTGATTTTTGTTGCTTTATTATCTCAAAATATGTTCGTGCTAATTAATTCACAAGGTATTTTTTCCCTCCTTTCTGCATGTCTATGTAGTGTAACTGGAAACACGCTCGACGCGTAATCGGGGGCGTTCAAATATCGGCGGCTCTATTCAACGTTTTGCATATTTCAGCGTCGATATAACCTAATGACTTTACAGTAGCATCCGAACTAAAATAGATGGTGGACTGTAATTCCTCAACGCTAGAATTTCCGTATGGCACCTGTTGTTAAATTTGCTAGTTTGGCGGTTATTGGAACCACTACATCTAGCTGTACGGATTTTATTCATTAGACGCTACTGATTTCCTTCCCTGAATTATCGAGATGCAAGTGGTACTTGATAAGGTTTTTTCTAGCTCCTTTCTGCATGCCTTTGTGGTGTAACGGTAGCACACTAGGCGCGTATTCGAGAGGTCCAGGTTAGAGTTCCGGCGAAAGCATTGCTCATTTTTCCTGTACTCCTGCTTCCAAAAAATCCTAATGACTCTACAGGGGCGCCCAAACTAAAAGGTGGTGGATGATGATTCTTCATCAGTCGCTCTTCAAAGGGAGGAGTATATAAGGTATTTATATTCTCCCCCCTTTGAAGGGATATATATATATATATATATATATATATATATATATACATTCCCTCCCTTATATTCTTCTATTTATATACTCCCTCCTTTATAGTCTTCTATTTATATACTCCCTCCTTTATGCATGCCTTCGTGGTGTACGGTAGCACACTCGTTGCGTATTCGAGATCCTGCACATTTTTCTCATCTCCTGTTTAAAAACAATTCTAATGACTTTACAACTTCTATGCAGAAACAAACTCAATAATATTTGACTTAAAAAACGTTAATGAGTCTCCATTTGAGAATCAACAAAAAATATAAAGATATCAGTTCACTTGAACTTGAAAATATGAACGTTTATCACGTGAACTTAGTCCAGTCCTTTCGTTTCTCTCGCAGAAGCAAGAGATTCAACTTTTCGGCGTATTTTCTTAGTTAAGTGAAAGAACATGAACTTTTATCATGTGAATGTAATCCAGTCCTTTCTTTTCTCTTACAGAAGCAAAAGATTAAACTTTTCGATGTATTTCCTTGGTTCCTCTTAGTTAAGTGAAAAACATGAACTTTTAATATGCGAACTTAATCGAGTCCTTTTCTCTTAAAGAAGGAAGAGATAAGACATCTTATAGTATTTTCTTTGTTCCTTTTAGTTAAGTGAAACAATATGAACTTTTATGATAATAATTTAATCCAGTCTTTTCTTTTCTCTTGCACAAGCAAGACATAGAATTTTTTGGCGTATTTGCTTAGCTGCTCTGAGTTAAGTGAAAGAATATGAAATTTTATCACGTGAACTTAATCCAGTTTTCTTTTCTTTTAAAGAATAAACACATAGGACATATTGGAGTATTTTGTTGGTTCCTTTTAGTTAAGTGAAGCAATATGAACTTTTGTCATGTGGATTTAATCCAGTGCTTTCTTTTCTAATGTTGTCCGATGTCTTTTGGGGTTATTTATTTTAATGCATAAAATTATGGAATTTATTTGTACTTAAGAAAGGATTTAGAGGTAGTATTTACAAGAAAAATAGACTTATTTATACTGCTATGTATTATGTGCGTTCCGTCAGAACTTCAATAAAAGTCAAGATTCTTCTGCAGTCTGTCTACAAGGCCAGTCATTCAAGAGATCGATCAACATTTAAAATATTGGATTATTTCATGATTTAGGATTGTTAAATTGAGAGTCAGTTATAGCTGGTAGAATCAAAAGGCTTTTAACTCGATATAACGCAATTAAAATTTGGAAAAGAAAGTAAAGCAGTAATGAAAAGTTGTGATTCTGTCATTATAATAGTTTCGCTTTACTGTACAAAGTAATCGCAAGGAGAAAGTAATTTACAGTTAATATGCTACGTTTTTTTTTAAAACGTACGTCCCCCCCTCCAATATATTAAATAGTTTCTGATACGTGTAAAATGCATCTTGTTATCAATTCGTTTTACATATGAGAAAGAATTGTAAAGGATTCTCTACTTTATAGTTTAAATAATTATATTCAATTATATAAGGAAGTAAGACGGATTAAATCATGCCTAAGCACAATCTTAAATACGTGAGCTGTTTTTAATTAATTGGTAGTACATTATGCTCCTAATGTAATTGGTAATAAAATTCACTCATAATATCTAACTATTTTAATGATGTCAAGCATAGTTTTAATTACCTGGCACATATTAAAGAAAGAAAAGCTCATGACTGCCTAAAAGATCTGTTTTTTGTTTCTCTCTTTATTTCTTTCTTTTTATGTCTATTTTTAATAAATGTAAGTTTTTAATATTAGACATATCAGCAATTCGTAAAACAAAACATGTAAAACTGCTAAAATCTATAAGACGACGGTAAAAGTAGTGAAATGGGGAAATTAAAATAAGGAAATTCTGCTTTATTTTTAATCGCAGTACTTAAATCAAATGCTTTTTACTAAATGCAAGGAATACATTATTTTTTAGCGAGGTTCATAGGGCTGATTTCATTTGTCTAGCTTTATTTGTCCTTCAGAAATGGTTTGACAAGAAAGTAATCTAAAATTAGCTTTAGAGAACATTGATGAAGTTATTAGTAACAGTATATTTTAAAATTTAAGAAAAAAATAAGAATCTTCCGCATCTCGTAATGTTATGTTAGGACTTATAGTACAGCATTCACTTTGAAGATCGTTCTATAAAACTGAGGTCCTGCTCTCATAGACCTAATCACTTCATTTTCGCATTAACTCAATATTTCCGAAAGAAATTTCAGTAGGTTTTGTTCAAACATTCCTTTATTAAGTAAAGCATAATGTTTCAATTTTTTAATACTTTCACTGCGAAATTAATAAATTTTGACTGCGTGTGTAACACAAATTTTGACTGTGTGTGTATGTTTGTTGTTGTTGTGACTAATCTCGATTGCCTGATATCAGAACAAGCCCACAAATTTCGTCGCGGAAAGGAGACGAGATTGCGTCTATCTTTTGCAAGAGCCTTGGGCACCATACATGTGACAGGACGACTTACGCCGCCAAACTTGGTAAGCAAACACCCCGGGAAATTAGTTCGAGGGTTCTGCACCCCTCTTCCCCTTCCCCTAACCTTTCTAGAGGACTTCCGTCATATTTTAAGTGCCCCTATGCCGCACAGACACTAATGCCTTATCCGGGATTCAAACTCGGCCTTCGGGACAGAATTCAGAGTCACTAATTTCTATCCCGTTTGGGCGGCTTGTGTATGTTTATATTTTTTAAGTTAGTTCTTATGTCATATATAGATGACAATGAGCGATTTTTCACAATAATAAATTTTTGTTTGCATTTAATCAATTGTATTTTGAATTATATTCTTGCGCGATATTCAACAAACCTCAAAATTTCACATTTTTCTTCTAATGGAATTTCAGATGCTGTATATCAAGGATTCCCAATGGGATTAGTATTGACTCCCAGGGGATCGATGAAATTTCATAGGGAATCAGCGATGATCCAGGTGTCCACTGAGGGTCAAGAGTCGTCTCTTGACCCTCAGACATAATGAAGGCATAATGCAGATTCTGTTGATTACAAAAATTATTAATATTGAAAAATGGATACTTAATTATTTATTGATATGATTGATATGAATGTATGTTACGTATTAAGGGAGAAATCACATAAATGCAATACACAAAAATTATTTAATAAATTAAAAAAACTAAATAATAATGTCTTTCATAAGTGTTTTCATTCAAAAATGAACATAAAAAATTAAAGCGCAGGAACACTCGAAGGTACAACCCTCCCCGATGAAAAAAAATTAAAATCTGAAAGGTTTCAGATTTTAAATTACGTCCAAAGGGGCTTTTTTAAAGTTTTGTGAAATTACCTTTATTTATTAAATATCATGTTCTACGTACTCAAACCATAAAAATTCAGTTCAACAGCAATATCACAAAATAATTTTAAAATGAGTATGTCTTTAGAATTTCTGATACGGAGTCTCGCGCGCTGGAGGCAAATTTTTTTTCCGTACAGTGTTGCTATTGCTCGCTTTCAAATCGTCGAGTTTGTTAATCAAAAATTCGTTGAAGTGTTACGAAATATTGTTTTGTCATAGCGCGAGAACACATACATACATTTATGCAGACTCTTCATTATTTAATTTCTTTAAATATAATACAGGGCTCTAACATTTGGTGGCAACAACTTGAAAAGTAATTCGCCGTTTATAATTTTCAACGCAAAATGCTAAAAGGAAATTAATAGTCCTTCAGGGCAAATTGTCTCTTTAGACTAAGGACTAAAAAAAGAAGAAGAAGGCAAGGAAGTTATATTGCCACATACAGGCCGCTTGTGAAATTAAAAAGTGGATGTTAATGTGTTAATGTTCGTTTCCAAGCCATTGAAGATCTGAATGCTCCAGGACAAAACAACTGAACTGCGATGTATATGATCTTGATACTATAATGCAAGAAGAGCTAATTGCGAAAACGTTTGGGAATCCCTACTTTAGATCATTGTTGATTAAAATTAGATAAATGCAAAGGCCTTTAGAAAAATGAGCAGTGCTCATTGCCACACAGTTTTTAAAAATTAACAGAATATAGTAATTGTTTCTAAAATTCTTTATCATCATGTACAGATCTCAAACCATTCAAGATCTTGCCATTTATTATTGTTACATGGGCTCGGTATCTGATCGGAAATTAAAGATACTTTCAAGTTTATTTTCATATTTTTGCTAAAAGATCGGCTTGACAAAATTTTGCTTTTATTTCCTTTAAAGTTTTGTTTATCTAGTAGTTCTTTAGTTTCCAAACAGTGCTTAAATTATCAGAAAATCTGCCAAACTTATAACAGATCTGAATCTTAGAGGAAGTTCATGTTATCTATCTTGTGATCCAGTATCAAATTCATACATTCAAACAATGGAATAGAAAATTCAAAGGAAAACTAGCTGAAATAATAATATCATAACCGGAACAATGGCGTGTTTCCTACATAACGATATTTTCTATCATAACAGAGACATTCTCTTTGCAGACAGGCCTCTCCTATTATCAGAAAGGAAGTTTCTTCCACTTTTGGAACAGCAATTTCCTCTTTCCTTTCACGTAATCTTTCTCAAAGTTTGGTAAAAAAAAACACAAAAGCGCCCTCTGTGGAAGATACAGCAACTTAGTTGTTGAACGGAAACTATCGATCATAAAGTATTCATATTTTACTTTCTCGATAGCCAGTTATCGGGATTTTAATTTACTTTTTAGCCCTTTTTAGGTCAAGTGTTCGGCAACCATTTTATCTCCCCATTATAATAACGATATATATGTATATGCGTACAGCTAAAATCTTTAAAAGCGAGGAAAAGTAATTAGCTAGTAAATCGGTTTAGCGGGAAAAAGAGCTATTTTTCCCGTTTTCAAAAGAGAACCATTTAAATCATTCCGAAAGTTCAATTCAGTAGAATAGCTATAGAAGGGGAAATTTGTTACGACGCACTAACATACTACAGAAGACGAAATATGCATTAACAATAGACTGACGCATTGTACATCACTGAATAGAAATAATTCGAGTGATTTTTATTTTGAAAAATTATTTCTTAATATTTGTTAATATTTTTACTTAAAATGAAGTAAAGAAAAAGTATGTAAAGTGTGTATGAAGTAAAGAAGTATTGTAATGACGAAAATTTTCGGGCATCCTATTTCAAAGAAAATATCCATTTTGACCGCTATCGAATGCAATTTAACGATATTTTTGAGTGTCATACTTACGACACACCTTTTTCCAACACGGCTTGCGAAAAGGATTACTATGTATTCAGAAGAGATTTTTTTTCCCTGACGTCTGCACGTATCTCGTACGTATATGCATACATACCTATGTATACATTTCGTACGACTCACAAACGATTAGCCTCAGAACATTGAAATTTCGTACATAGGACTGCTATAGCATGTAGTTGTGCACCTCCTGTTTAGGTTTCAATCAGCCGCACCGAAAGTATATATATATATACTCAGTCTGTTACTCAGGTCCGTGAGCTAACTTTTTTATTTTTATACGTTGGTAAATTGTGCATTTTTTGCTTTTAAAACGATTGAATTATGTTATTTTTATCTTCCGTTTAAGGTTTTTATACATTTAGTTATTCTGCATGCAATTGTTGTAGAATTAGACACAAATTAAAAGTTGTTTAAATACGGCTAAGCCTGATTTCTTACCATAGCAAACATATTTGTTTACATTTTAAACTTAGCAGAATAGTGATTTAAGTCAGTTTCTGCACCTTCAACGTCATTTTGCCGAGTGGGACCCCCCAAAAAAAACCTTTTAGTTTTGTATACCGAAAAATCTGCCTTCTTGCTCGCTAGCCGAAAACCTTGTTTTTATGTAAAAACTGTGCTTTTAATTGTAATAGAAGTTGTTTTTTTAATTCTTTAAACTGTATTTGGTGTTTTATCTTTTTCCACGTTTTTCAATTTTCAATGAAGGTATTTTCAGGTTTTATGTATTTTTAACTTACCGCGAAGTGAGAAGTGAATTAATTGAATGTGAAATACATCTCTAATGAAATTCAAGGAAATAAGTTGAAATGAAATGCAGCAAAAATGTGTCTAAGTTAATATTTCATACAAGGAAGTCATGTGGTGCCCACATCCGATTCTTTTAATTTTTCATAAACGGATTGGGAGTTAAAGTTAATAATAAATTACTTGGCGTTGTCACATGTCTGTATAGGTTAGAACTGAAGAAATAATAATGTTATAAAGACTTGAAATGCTGTTGCCAACACTTCCTTAAATCGCCTGCGTGAATGTTTTTGTTAATTTCTTGTTTCCTCCTATATCTAGTTTCACATTTTCAACTATGGTTTCATTATTTGATGCATATTCTCTTAATTTTATATAAAAATAATATTATATAGTGTTATTAATAGTTCTGTGAAACGTTTAAAAATTCTGAGCAAATAAACTGCGCTATCAATAATAAGTCCTTTCTTATTTTAAACTAGAGGAAGTACCCGGTGGCAGTTAAGTTATATTCAGAGTAATGCATCTAACAACACAGAGAACGATAACGCTGTAATCCTTCTCTAATAACGACGTAAAAATTACGATTCATAGTCATACATTTTTCAGTCTGATGCAATATAGAACCCACATAAAAATGTTCGATAGAGAAATAAACTAATTCTCTCTTATTCTATCAGCAACACTGGAACGCAGTTTTGAATGATTTTTGTCTTTCTAATCAAATGGTCGTAAAAGCTCAAGTTCCGTCCAATATTTCACCTATGTTCTACTTTAGTCGATTAAATGTGGCAACAAAACTGATAATAATTGATCAGAAATCAATAAAACAAACACACAAACAGACATTCTTTATTATATATTTAGATTTTGTAAAACTTACAAAATTTTCTTTAACAAACAGTTGGAAGGAGACAAGCCGGTGGCGGGGGGTATTATGGCGTGGGAAGTGTTTTCATGGATCGCATTAGGACCTATAATTTCCAAAGAACAATTTCTGATGTCTGTGTTCTATGTGAACATCGATGCAGACAAGGCTCGCACGTTCATTACAACAGTATTTCGGGCGGGGGATGGTGTTTACCAACAGGATAATGCACCATGTCATAAGGGTCGAATCGTCAGGGAGTGGTTCGAGGAACATTCCAGCGACTTTCAAATCATATCTTTGCCTCCAAATTCACCTGACATTAATTCAATAGAGTACTTGTGTTTGCACCTAGAAAAACAAATAAGTGCTGCCACGCTACCCCCTGTAATGTGCGGGAATTGCCAGGACCAGTTGGTGAGCACTTGGTACCAAATACCTCAGACTACCTGTCAGCACCTTCTGGAGTCAACGCCACACCGAGTGCTGGTAGTTTTCAGGGTTAAAGGTGGTCGCACATGTTATTAACAGGGTGGTCATAATGCAATGGTTCTTCGGTGTATATAAAGAAGAATGTGTGTTTGTTTGTTCGCGATACACTCAGTCGCTACTATAGACAACAAATAGTAACGTACGATATCTTTTAAAAACATAAGATATCTTTCAAACTTAATCAGAATACTCTGCTCTATAAAAATATGTGTTGCCACTCGGGAAAAACAATTATATTAATTTGTCTCGAATTTAATAAAAAAAAACTCGGCTATTTGAGAGAAATGCATATAACTGCCCACATTAAAATGTATTTCAAGGGGTGTTATCAGCAAAGCATTTTGCTGTGAAATCAGTCATGCCACCAGAGCGAAAATCGCATGCTCGATTTGCACCTCAAGCACGACAACAGCGTGCTTAAAAGAGCGGAACAGACTGAGAGATATTGAGAACAGACTGAGAGTTCCTGAGACAGTAAAACAGACAATAGTTAGAGAAGGATTACAGCGGTATCCTTCTCTCTGTTGTTAGATACAGTACTCTCAATCTAACTTAGCTGGCTTTGGGTATTTCCGTTAATTAATAATATAATTAACAATCGAACAATACTTTGAAATTTATTTGCTTCTTCAAATTAATAAATAATTGAAATTCGTTTTCAAATTCTTTACCTAGAAACGAAGTCTTCGAATTCTTCTTTACTTAGAAAACGAAGTCTTTTTTACTTAGAAACGAAGTCTTAATACTTTTAGACCCTGGTTAGTTAAAAATAATACGATGGAATATTTTAGAATGTTTGCACATTTTTAAAAATAACGGAAAGGCAAGATGCTTCTTTCTTATAATTTTAAGCCTTAAACCAGCAAACGTGAAAAATAATATATTTTAAAACATTCTCTGTAAACAAAACAAAACATAAATAAAAATATTTCTAGAATACGAAGTATGAAACTTTCATAAGCTTCCACAAATTCTACCCGTACATAGGTAGCAAAAGTAAGCTTCGATTTGACTTTTTACTTATGAGTTTAGTTAAACCTGAACGTCGTAAAAATTCTTATAAAGTAAACACTTAAATATTTTTAGAGCTTTCGCGAAAGTGCCAATAAGCTTAGATGTAGCTTGAGAAAATGCAGTGGATCTCATCACAAAAATGAATCTATCACGAAAAAGGCCTCTGCAAAATATTTTAGAAAAATGTTTTACGTAGATGCATTATAAATATATATTTAGTAGTAAAACTAATTTTGAGTAAGTTAGAGCATTTTATTTTTTGTGGAATATCAACCTGACACATAAATACATTGTGAATTTAGAGCATGTTTTAACTTTTAATTCATGTAAAATATCATTTGAGACGTAGTAATCGCTGTTATATAGAATTTCGTAATCTACAATTGTTAAAACTATAACAAAGCTGCTGTGAAAACTGTAACATGAAAAGCTTTTAACATGGAATGCATGTTAAAAGCTTATATGATGGAGTAGAATTATATTGTTAGTAATTTTAATACTTGGTAAATAAATTTATAACCTAGGTTATCTTACATGCGATGTGTACAAACGTAGGTCTTATAAAATAGAGCACGGGAAATTGCCAGATGCTCTTGCGCTAATATGAGAACGACGAGTCAGTCATTAATTTAACGAGTCGATGAGTCAGTCATTAATTTAACAGATCTAAACACCGCCAAATTGGGACTGTCGTTAGTCGTCATAACAACTGTATCGAAAGGCGTGGGTTCGAATCCCGGAGAAGGCATAGATGTTTGTGAATGTATAGTGTCTGTACGGCTTGGTGGCACTCAATATATGCGGCAAATCGAGAGTCTTCTCGAGAGTTTGGAGGAAGAGTGGTGGAAGAACCTCGGACTTAAGCCCCTAGATGCTCTCCTTTAAAATTGGAGGCAGAATAGAGCAAAGTCGTTCTTCATCTGTATAATGTCCAAGGCTATTGCCAACGAGAAGAGCAAACTTGACTCCTTGTAGTTATGACTTTCCTGGGCTTGCTCTGATGTCATATAAGCGATATTGATTAGCCACAGAAACAACAACAAATCTTAAAACAAGAATTCAGCGAATAAGCTCGATGCAATAATTTGACTTCTGGAAACTTAAGGAACATTCAAGGCAATATCTCTACGCATAGTAAATGAAATACAAGCTTAAAATATGAATGAGCTTTAAAACATTCAAAAAAGGAAATTATTAAAATTTTTATGACTCGAAACAGTTTGAGAATTTCTTATTTAAGTGGGTACAGAAAATGCAAAATTGCAGTGAACATTTAAATGGAATTTCGTTTAGTCCTATTGCCTTTAAGATAGTTTGCCGTAATTGAAATTATTTATGAAATGGATTTTGTTGAATGTTTTATACTACTGGTTAATAATTTCGACTAATGTATGTGAGATTAGGCTAGATTAGATTATGGCAAAGCTCATCAAGGCTATATTCCTCAAGAAGGGGCGCTGTTGTAACCCAGCATGCTCTACAGAGTATCGACAGGTTGCCTTGGTCTGCTAGATCACCAGTTCTTTCTCCAGTCGAGCACGTGTGGGACATGAAAGGACGCCAACACTAGCGTCATCCACAACCAGCACGTATGCTTGAATTCAAAATTTTTTTCCCGTCAGTGTAGTTTATAATATGATATAGTTAGCAATTTCAACCTTAGATATATTATTTTATATTACTAATCTTTATTTACATGCATGTGTTAAAGTATTAATTTTTTCTCCGTACTCCAGTTTTCTCTCGTTTTATTTCCGGCCGCCTTTTCAATTTTGAACATAGCTTTTATTAAGATTGGAACGAAGTGCTATTATTCATTTTCATCCTGTCGAGATTGAGCAAATAATCTGTTATTTATTTTTTTTTACCTAAATATATTTTCCTAATGATTAATTAATTTTCCTAACTGTGCATTAGTTAGCTCGAATACAGATTATTTTCCTCTTCTAATTGCGAGACACCAAATCTCTGATGTTGATGCCAGGGGGAATATATAACCGTTTAATTTTTAATTTAAAAAAATATTTTTCAATTTTCTCGAATTTATGAATGGATGTTTTATTTGGATGGCATTTCGTTTTGTTTTGCTTTGATATGTCTGAATGTGCTTTTTGGGGGTTACTCTGGGTTTTTATTTTAGTTTTACGGCAGAGTTGTTAGCCAAAAACGGACGTGAGTCCCGAACTGGATATTAGTCTTGAAACTGCATTTTGTGTTGAATCACTATAAACGTCGAATCATTTTTTCTAATGATTGCTATCAAAGATTATCGCTCTGTGCTAATTAAAATTAGATAAGGAAGAATCTTCATGAATGTATGCAGTGTCTCGCATTGTGAAAAAACAGCGGTACCTAGAGCCAGCCAGTTTTGAATAACGTAGTCCTCCACCCAAACATAAGCACCTGGAACCCCGAATTTTGAATTTCGAATTTGGCTTGTTATCTATTTCCTATTTTGTAAGACTTTAAAGAGTTTTTTGTTAACAAGCTCAACGATTTCAAAAGAAGCAGCGGTAGCACTGTATGGAAAAGAACATTTTTATCTCCAGTGCCTGAGACTATTTATCGGAAATTCTAAAGACATGCTGTTTTTAAATATTTCGTGATTTTGGAGTTGAGTGGAATTTTAGATGGCGGACTAGGCCATGAGGCTGCAACTATGTGTTTATAATGAAGCATTGTTAACGACGAGTGGGAGACAGTACAGAAAACTACTGTCTACAATAAGAAGCATTAAGAAAACATAATTATCTGAAAAGGCTCGCAATTGCAGTATTATGTATTTTTCCCACCTTCTTTGCATGCCTTCGTGGTGTAGTGGTCCGTGGTTCGAGTCCCGGCGAAGGGGTTTCTCATTTTCACATCTCTCCTGCTTCCTAAATAACCTAATGTCTCTACAGCAGAAATGGAACAACATCGATAAAAGTTGTGTAAATGTTTGAAAAGGCGAGCAGTTTGAGACAACAAAGTTATTCTGAGTGATGTTTTTCTCCATTGTTCTTCAGTCGGAAGACTTGACCATCGAATGTAAATGTTCCATTTTTTTTAGCCTGAATCCCGTGATGCGATCTAACGTGTAGCCATATGTCTGACTCCCCCTATGCAATGAAAGCTTTACAGTAAAAAGTTATATTTTGTTTTTAATGTGTATTTCTGATAAATAATTACAGGTAAATGGAAAAAAGACACATTTTACTTAACCCTTCCGGCCCCACCAGGACATATATGTCCCGCTGGTGGTGCAAACTGGTATTGAAAGGGTTAAAGATCAGAAAACAATATTTTAACACATCTCTGATAGTCAAAAGAATCGTTATCATTAGCATTAGAATTCCCCGAAAGTAAAGTAAATACATAATTCTCTTTGTAAAACTCAAAATAGATTCCTTTAACATGATATATACAACAATGAATAATTTAAATACTAGTTCACTGCGAGTCATGCACACGTTCGTAACTTTGTCATATCTGCTTCATAAAGCTAGCTTGAGCTGAATTTAGGAAATTAAAATCTAGGAATTAGCACTAAATTTCTCCCATCCACGACACCTGATTGCGAAGATTAACCACAACTATTTTCCTCCAGAATCCTGAGCTCCTCGGAAATTCTAGGCTGAATCCTGCGTGTTAATGATTAGGGCACAAAAGCGAGCGGAGGAGGTGATTATTTCATTTAAAAAGAAGTTGTGTTCTGCGCGCTTCAGAATTTAGGCTCCACCTCTTTCGTGTTCTAGAGTCTATTCATGTTGCGCCACAAGCGCTTCACGAAACTCAAGACATCTGTTCATAACATTTTCGCCCAAGATGAAGAGCAGCGTTTTCAAACTATGAAACTTTTATTTTTATGGAGAGCAGTTAGGAATCCGTTAATCAGCAAAAACGTTGTTCTGACATTGAAAAAGAAGAATGAGCCATCTTCAGGCATTGTTACAGTTTCCGAAAATAAATGATAAATGAAACTAGGTAACATATGCCTGGATTTTAACACACACTCAGATAGCTGTACGGCGATACTAAAAAATCTGATCTGGACACCACACGACTTCCTTGTCCGGCAAATTAAATTATGCACATTTTTTGCTGCAATTCATTTAAACTTATTTCCCCGAATTTCATAAGAGATATATTTCTCATTCAATTCATTCACTTCTCACTTCGCGGCAAGAAAAAATACAGAAAAACTCAAAACATCTTCATTAAAAATTATGAAATACAGAAAAACCTAATACAACAAATAGTGTTAAAAACCGTCGAAAAAGATTTTACAATTAAAATTAGAGTTAAAATTAATTAAAATTAGGAAGTGAGAGAGAGTTTTTCGGTAAACAAAACTTTTGGCTACATTTGGGTAAAAGACACTGAAATTGGTGAAGAAACTGTCTTAATTCACTATGCTACTAAGTTTCAAATGTAAACAAATGACGGCATCGTTAGGCTTATTGGAACTTCAACAACTTAAAAATTTTTGATAATTCTAAAACTATTGCATGCAGATAACTAAAGGCATAAAATCCTTAACCGGAACATAAGAACAATATAATTTAATCACTTTTAGAACAAAAATGCAAAAATTTAATGTGTACACCACATGGCTTCCTTGTACGAAATATTAAATTATACGCATTTTTTCCTGCATTTCATTTAAACTTATTGAATTGAATGAAATCTACTTCTTCAATATGACATAAACCACAATAGAATAAATTCAGTCTTTGAAAGTCACTATATTTATTTACCATAGCGACAGTCTAGCGCTAGGTTTGCTTAACAGCATTACATTTCATTCATTTTATAACTCAGAATGTATAAAAATTATACCATATGAAGAATTATCTAATTGTTGCCACATGTTCTATTAAATACAATGATAAATCTGAAACGATGGATAAAAGAAATTAAACAAATAAGAAACAAACAGTTTTTCAAAGACGATTCAGCGCCGCTTACCTGATGCGCATGCACTGCTCCTAAACATTCTCCTCTGTCCGAGACAGACTGGAGACAATACATGCTGCTAATACGAAACACTTATTTCCTCGAATTTCATTAGAGATATATTTCTCATTCAATTAATTCTGTTCTGAGTTCGCGATGAGGCAAAAGTACATAAAACCTCAAAATAGCTTCATTACAAATTGCAAAATGTAGAAAAAAAAGCCACCACAGTTAAAACAATACAAAAAATATTTACAATTCAAATTATTTTCTACACAAAAACAAGTAATTCGGCCAGCGGGCAACAAGGCAGATTTTTCGTGGCGCAAAAATGAGTTTAATTTTGGTTTTTCTCGGCAAAAAGACACTGAAGGTGCAGAAACTGAATTCACTCTTCTGCTAAGTTTCAAATGTAAACAAATATTGGTACTATGGTAAAAAATATTAGACTTTGCCGCACTTAAACAACTTTTAAATTGTTGATAATTTTACAACTATTGCATGTAGATTAACTAAATTCATGAAACCTTAACCGGAAGATAAGAATAATATAATTCATTCATTTTTAAAGCAAATAATGCGCAATTTACCAACATATAAGAATGAAAAAAACTGAGCTTACGGAGCCGAGTAACATAGTGGGTATATACACTCATGTCCATAAATTAAGTATAATTCGGAGTCACGCGGAAATCGAACTCTAAAATAAATATATCACCTGTAAAATCACTACACACATCTTCAAGAATCATATGCAAATTTCAGGAAGTAACCAGATGACACCGATGGCACGTCACAATGACGAGAGTGTAAGAGAGTGATATATAAGGAATACAGGCAAAGAAGTAAAATTGTTCCAAGACGCTTTATAAGCATTTCAGTGCAATAACCGAATAATTATGACACAAAGGACGCATTTGGATGATTTTTTACACGGTAGAATTATCGGCCGTCTGGAATGTGGGCGTACCCAACTGGAACTATCAGACGAACTTGGAACTGCCCAGAGTGTCATCTCCAGGCTTTGGCAACAATTCCAAGATGATGGTAATGTGAGTAGACGTTACAGCACAGGTCGCCCCAGAGTTACAACGCCGAATGAGGACCGGTATTTGGCAGTTACTGCCAAAAAAAACAGGCGGAGCACAGCCTCAGACCTGTCTCGTCAGCTCTCTTCAGCCACTGGTACGACAATTTCAAGGCAGACCGTGTACAGACGCTTAGCGCAGATTGGTCTATATGCTCGTAGACCTGTCAGATGCGTTCCATTTACTGAAACTCACTGTCGCCTGCGGTTAGCCTGGAGTAGAGAGCATGCATTGAGGACACCGCAACAGTGGGCTTGTGTGATGTTTTCCGACGAGTCCAGGTTTAGCTTGCAGTCTGATTCTTTTCTGACTTTCATACGGAGAGCTCCAGGTATCCGTTACCACCAAGAAAAAATCATTGAACGACACCGTTACGGTGGTGCAGGAGTGCTCGTTTGGGGTGGAATTATTCTGTGTTCCAGAAATGACCTGCATGTTCAAATTGGAACCATGACAAGCCAAATCTATCGGGACGTCATTCTGGAACAACATTTACGTTTGTTTCGGGGCGCCATGGGCGCACAATTTGTGTTTATGGATGACAACGCCCGTCTTCACCGTGCAAACATCATAAGCGAATGCCTTCAATCGGAAGATATCACCCATATGGACTGGCCAGCATTCTCACTGGACTTGAATCCAGTAGAGCACGTGTGAGAAATGCTTGGCCGACGAGTTGCAGCCCGTCAACCTCCTCCTACATGTCTACCGGATCTTCGGAGAGCATTGCTTTTTGAGTGGTGTAATATCCCCCAAGAGCAGATCGATAATTTGATACTCAGCATGCCTAGGCGTTGTACGGACTGTATTGCATCGTCTGGGAGACATACAATGTATTGACAATGATACCAACCATGTAATATTGGTTTTTTGTAAATAGGTTTTTCTTTGTAATTAGCTCCAGGGAGAAAAAATCGCTGATTTTTTTAATAATATCAAACATATAGCATCTTTTTTTGCTCTTTACCTTTTGTTTAATAAATAAGCTTTACAAATAAGTCAAATTTGTTTTGCTTCTAACTCTTCCTTTGCCTGATTTTGCATTATCCTTAATTTATGGACATGAGTGTATATATATGCTTTCGGTGCGACCGATTTCAACCGAAAAGGGAGTTTCGCAACTGCATATTATAGCAGTCCCATATACAAAATTTCAACGTTGTGCGGCTACTTGTTTTTGAGTTATGCGAGATACATACAATGATATGTAAGTATGTACGTACAGACGTCACGAAAAAATCTCTCCTGAATCCATTTTTAATCCTTTCTGCAAACCATTTTGGAAAAAAGAGTCCTTTATTCTATCCTTACGTACAGATGTCAGGCAAAAATATCGTTAAATTGCATTCGATAGAGGTTTTCGTATAAGGAAGTAAAAATTTGGGATAAAGTAATCAGAGTAAGAATTCTTTAATTGATAAATAAATATTGCGTGATTTTTTCTATGCCGAAAAATGGCTTCGTAATACATCTATAAAAAAGAAATGCATAGCATTTTATTTATTTATTATTTGTGTAAGGTATTGTATTCTACTTTCACAGTGTAGAAAAGAAAGCAGCATTTACGAGCAGGATTTATTTGAAAATTTACTTTGGGATTTCCCTTTGTCATTCAGTACAAAAGAAAGGAACTGAACATTTTGGTTTTATTACTTGAGGAAGTTAAGGTTTTCAAAAATTTTCAGGGAACCGTTTCAGAAATGTTCAGGAAACGGAGAAGAATTTTTCAGCAAACTATATTTCCTGAGTGCAACTAGATAGAGAAGGGTGCATAATTCATTAAAATTGTAACCAAAGTAATAATAGCTTCCAACTGGTAAAATGTCGAGCTTTATTGAATGGATATTTACAGGCTGTTATCACCCTTTTAGACGGTTTTGCTTTGCTATAAAAATCATTTGCTTAAAAATTTTTTAATTGCAACTATATTTTTGAAAGTAAGAACTATTGTCTGCTACTTGACAGTTTTGTTCTCATGCAAAATTTCGCTTTTATAGAAGCAACAGGTGGAAAGTTATGTTTGTGCTTATTAAAAAACAGCTGATTAAAAAACCGTTGTCGTAAAAGCCATGAATTTTCAGTACCTAAAGTTACGATAGGTAATATTGTCAGCTAGAGAAGAAAAGAATGTCAGTTTGACTTGAAGTGTAAAGTGTCAAATTAAGTTTGGCTTCATGTGTCATTGTTCCAAATACATCCTCAAGGACAAAACGGAATGTTTTGACTGTTGCAAAGGTAAGGTCTCGAATATGAAAAGAAAATCTGGCAAGTCAAAAGACGGTTGCAAAATATTAAAATGCTCAGTGTCATTTAAAACAAAGTGATTAATGCTGATTTGAATCTCATAAAGTTGAAAAAAAAATTGGCGATCGTCTTTCTCCACGACATATCGCCGAACGCTTAACGCGCTGCAGAATTCTTTATGAGGAACATTTATCCGAACAAAAATGTGGAAATATTGTCGCAATAGATGAATCTTCGGTATGTTTAAATGACTGTAGTAGAAAGAGATTCATTTATTATCATGAAAGAGAGGAAAAAATCTTAAAACATGGTTCAAAATATCTCAAGAAAGGTTTTCAAAGGGATTTATGATTGTTGCTAGTTTTTCATAAAACGACAAATAAAAAATAGAGGGAGTGGAGGAAAATGTTAAGGTTAATTTCACATACTATGAAAACATATTGTACATTGTGCAATTTTTAAATATGAAATACCCTTTATTTACCCACAGTGCTTATACAAACAATAGAACCGCATCAAAACAAGCAGCCTTACGTCAAAATCCACTGTTAATTTCCTGGAAAAAAATGGAACAGGAAATACCAAGGACATGCACTTCACTCTTATCCCTATTAAATGTTCTGATGTATGACTGCGGAGTTTTGTGCTTTTGGACTTTTAAAAGAGGATTATCCAAACGTCTACATACAACCCTCCTAAGCCTTTGTAAAGCTATTCAAGAGAAATGGGATAAAATACCTGGAACATTTAAAACACAAAATCTGCAAGTAAAATATTTCTGTAAATACAATAAATATCGTCTAAAATGTGCGAAGCTTATGTAAAGGTAACTCATTGAAAATTAAAGCTATATAAATTTCAAAACATAAAAATATGGGAATAAATTAATAATATGAAAATATATTAATTAAATATATTAATTTATTGTAATATGAAAAAAGTAAAAAATATGATATAGCATTATAATAGCAAAAATAATAACAACAACTACAAAATATAAAGTATGATGTTATAAAATCTGCTAAGGTTAGTTATCAAATACAAAACTTAATCATTCAAATAATAGTTCGAACAAAAATGTGATGTAAAGTTAAATATTGGCCAAACGAAATAGAACAGCCTTCCTAATAAATTTAAAAAGTCAAAAAATCAATCTATAGTAGATTAGAGGTAGCAAAATATTAATTGTATAAAATAAGTTATTTAAAAAGCGATACAAAAACAGACAAAACGATGTAAAGCAAGCTTAGAAAGTAGTTTTTAAAAATTAAAATATTAGATATATAGATATATTTTTGTAGTAAGTGTTAAGCGAAATAAAGGAATATACGCATTAACACTGATTTAGTAAAAAAATAACGAATGCTTCATGTTTTAATTAAAATGTTATTTATTTGTCTACAATCACTATTACATACAGTTCTTGTTTAACATCTTTCTTTTCTGAATAGCTGTAGTATTTAAAATGGTATTTGCTCTAAAACATTTACTTTATATTTACCAGAAGATCTTCATTTGGACTTGGTTTTAAGTATTTCAATTAAATCTGTTTTTACTTCTTTGTATGAAGTAAAGTATCGTGATCCTGAGAACCTTCGGGTGTCATATTTCAATCGGAACATCCCTTTTGACTGCTTTCAAATCCATTTAGAAGCTTTACTTTGCGTGACATCTATACGTACGGACAGAATAAGACTATCTTTTTTTTTCCAAAACGGGTTGTAAAATTGATTATGTGTGTATCTCGCATAATTCAAAAGCGATTAGACGAAGCATGTTGAAATTTTGTATATGAGACTGTTATAACATATACTTATGCATCTCCTTTTTTTTGCAATCGGCAGCACAAAACTTATATACAGGGTGTTTCAGCAAATCGGTTAAATTTCAGGAGATATAGAGTACGCCGGGACGATGGACAATCTTATAGTAACGCATGGTCGGAAATGCTTTACTGTCGTGGTGGTTATGACACAAATCACAAGAAAGGAAGGTTACAGTCGGAAATATCGCAGAGGAAAATGTCGCGGAGCAAACAACGAAAGGCGAAAACGTCGTCGTGGGAGAAAAGAAAGCAAAGAGAAAACATCGCAGTTCTAAAACATCATAGTAAAACATGAAGCACTTAACAAATGATCACATGACGATGACATCGCAGACACGCGTTTTCCAGGCTTTCGAAGTTGTAAAGGCATATTCGCATAATGATTTGGAGCTCAAGAAGGAAAAAGGGATATTTTTATTTTTATATTTCATATTTAGGAATTAACTGAGAATTTTTTGACGAAACAGTACGTAGGAAACATAAGCATTTAAAAGTCGAGAATGAGTAGAAAATTAATGCAACTTATAGCCCTTTTTTTAAACTCACACAGTTAACTAACAAAGGTCACAAATAAATTAATCTTTTCTGTAAAGGTATACCACTAATATTTCAGGAAAAATATATTCTAAAAAAGGAAGGTCACAAATCATTATGCGAATATGTATTTACAACCTTTAAAGCCTGTAAAACGTATGTCTGCGATGTTATCGTCATGCGATGATTTCTAAGTGCTTTAATTTTCACCACGATATTTTAGACGACGATGGTATTAAACTGCGAAGTTTTAGAACTGCTTTATTTTCGTCAACAATATTTTGTACCACGATGTTTTTTTTTCTTTTTTTCTTCCACGATGTTTTTTTTTCTTTTTTTCTCCCACGATGTTTTTTTTCTTTTTGTCTCCCACGATGTTTTGTACGACAACGTTTTCGCCTTGCGTTGTTTTCTCCGCCACGTTTTCATCCGCGATGTTTTCGGCGGACACCGAAAGGAAGAACATGAACAGGATGAAGAAACATCTTTATTTTGCTTAGTACAGCAGAAATCAAGAAATAAGAATAAAAATAGACAACAACTGTCATTAAAAAAAGGGTTCGAAATTACGACACCGGAGAGTGATGCAGTCCTCACATCTCCGGCGCATGGAAAATCTGCATCATGCATGAAAGATCGCATAGAAGCTGCATGACGCACCATACCTACATCACGATCCGGGGTCGTAAATTCGAATACTATCTTTGGTGACGATCGTTGTCTGATTTTGTTTCTATTTCTTGCTTTCTGCTGTATTAAGCATAATAAACATGTTTCCTCCCCCTGTCCGTGTCATTCTTTCTTGTAATTTGTGTCGTCACTACCGCGCCAGGAAAGGGCTTCCGACCATGCATTGCTATATGATTTTCCATCGTTTAGGTATACTCTGTCTCTCCTGAAAGTTTGTAACTAATCTGATAAAAACCCACTCTTATTCGAAGCTCGATGAGCTCTGTGTTTTTATTTATATTCTTTGGTAAATTGTGCATTTGCACTTTTAGTACCACTGAACGCTATATATTTAGGACATCTATTACAGACAGCAATACAAATGTGTTTATTTTTTCATGGTTTTCTCAAAGTATATGCCATTGCAAAGAGTGCAAAGTTTTTTAATATTTCATTGATGCGTTATGATATTATCTAACATTTTGAAATTTACTTGGACAGAGTAGAACTTTATACAGAAAATCTGAGTATGGTTTCCTCCAATTAAATATATAAACCTAGGCCACTCCCAATTTTTTTCTCAAAATGTCATTAGTGCGATAATTAAAAGTAAATTTTAGAATAAACTTAAATTTTCGATATTGCATGTATAAAATGTTCGATATTGCATGTATAAAATTTCTGTATTTAATTAAATGAAATATATTAATTTTTAAATATACTTAATTTAGGCAGAAACAGTAATTATATAAAAAATAATATATAGCTTAAATTTATGAAACATTCTTTATATCTTGCGAGAACGGGTCCTGTCAAAATGAAATTCGGTTCAGAATATTTTGTTACAGAAATAACTTTTCTCTACTGTTTTCACTTTAATGCTCTTATTGATGAAATTCCTCAATTTCGCTAACAAGAGGAATTCTAGAAAGAGAAACGTTCAATTGATGGAGAGTCCAAAACTGTATGATTTAATATAATCATAATAAGTGAATGAAAATGGTATAGATAATTCATGCACCATAAAAAAATTAATATCTGAATAATTTGTTCTTGGAAAAGAATTCTCTCTTTATTTTGAATCAGTTGATTTAATAGAAAAAGGGAATTCAGAAAGAAATTATTTTCTGATAACTTAGAAGCACTTCTAAAAACTTTTTACTTTTCTTCCTATCAAAATTTCACTTCGCTTATGTAGATGCTTCAGAAAATTTAATCGACAGATGTTTGTGTAATTTCTCTGATCGTGTTACCATAGTTATATACCTTGTAAATTGCACCAGTTGTTTTTTACTTTTTATGTTTCTAAAAATTATTTTGCATACATTGCAAAAGAATAAAAATAGGATTAAAATATATATAAGAAGTTTAGAGCTAAAACATTTTATTTATCATTTTACAGTAATTTATTTCCTTAATAATTAAAGGAACTATTTTAATCGCGAGAACATTTTCGGGTATCATATTTCAACGGAAATATCCATTTTGACCATTTCTGAATGGTCCTTAAGATTTTTTTTTGTTAATTTTGCACGTTCGGACAGAAAAAAGGACACTTTTTTCCAAAACTGATTATAAAATGGAAGTTCAAAAGGGATTTTTTGTGATGTCTGTACATACGTACGTACATGTGTATATGCATTTATCTCGCACAATTCAAAAACGGTTAGCCGTAGAACATTGAAATTTTCTATATGACTCTCCTACAAGATCTAAGTTGTGCACCTCTTCTTTTTATTGCGATCGACAGTACCAAGTATATATATAATATATATATATATATATATACTATATATTGTATAGTCATTAGGTTATATTGAAGCAAAAATACATGAAAAATGAGCAATTCCTTCGCCGGGACACGAACTTGGACCTCTCGAATACGCGCCGAGTGTTCTACCGTTACCCCACGTAAGTATGCTGGAAGGAGGGAGAAAATACATTATATACTCGGCAGCGTACTAGGCAGGGCTTCATTCGCATAATCACTCTTGAGTAAAACTTTATATACTCCCCCTTTTAAAAGATGACTGGGGGTTAGGGGACCAATCACAAAGTCATCGTTTTCCACCACTTTTTAGTTCGGACGCCACTGTAGATTTGCTAGGTTATTTGGGAGCAGGAGAAATGAAAATGAACAACGTCCTACAGAAGTACTCTTCCAATTACAGAAGTGTTTTAAATGACGAAAATATTCGTGTTTTGTCAAAGTTAGTACTTACATCTACTCTGTTTGTTTCTTGAATAGAAATTTGCAAGTCTGAGAACTTTTTTTAAGTCTATTAAAAAGGTTTTAAATTTTCCGATTTCTCCAATGTAAACGTGCTGCTTTAAATTTCATGGTTTTTAAAATCTAGAGGTTTTATGCTCTTAATCTTTACTTGTTTAATATTTTTTTAGGCCAAAGCGGCAATTTGCCCAGAAGGAGTATTAATTTCTTTTTGGCATTTTGCATTGATTCACCATAAGCGTCGTTTCACTTTTCAAATTGTTGCCACTAAATGTTATCGCCCTGTATTAAAGAAATTAAATAATGAAGAATCTGCATAAAGCTATGTATGCTTCTTGCATTGTGATAATACAATGGTACCTAGAGCCATCAAATTCTGAATGACGTAATCCTACTGCAAATATGGGCATCAGGAAGCCCAAATTTGAAATTTGGAATTTGTTTTATTACCGATTTTATATTTTGTAAAACTTTGACGAATTTTTGATGAACAAACTCACGGATTTCAAAGCGAGCAATGGCAACGTGGTACTATGTACAGAAAAGACATTTTTATCTTCAGCGCGTGAGACTATGTATCGGAAATTCTAAAGATATGCTTAATTTAAAACTATTTTGCGATATTTCTCTTGAATTTAAGTGCGAAGAACATGATATTTAATAAATAAAGGTAACACACAAAATGTTTAAAAAAAACTGAGAAGTTTCAGATTTAAATTACGTCCAAAGGGGCGTTTTTTTAACATTTTGTATACCACCTTTATTTATTAAATAGCATGTTCTTCTCAGTTAACCATAAAATTCAGTTAAGGAACAATATCGCAAAATAGTTTTAATATGAGCATATCTTTAGAATTTCCGATACACAGTTCCGCGCGCTGGAGATAAAAAGGTTTTCTTTAGTAGATTGTTACCAATGCTCGCTTTTAAACCATTAAGTTTGTTCACCAAAAATTCGTTAAAGTAAATAAGAGATCGATAATAAAACAAATGCAAAATTCTAGATTTGGGCTTCCTGATGCGCATATTCGGGTGGAAACGTACGTTATTCAAAATTGGTTGGCTCTAGGTAATTTTTTTATCACATTTGGAGGAATATACATGCATTTATGCAGATTCTTCATTATTTAATTTCTTTAAATATAACACAGGACGAAAACATTTGGTGACAACAATTTTGAAAGTGATACAGCCGTTTACAGTGATCCAACGAAAAATCGCAAAATGAAAACAATAGTTCTTCAGGGGCAAAATCTCCTTTGGGCTAAAAAAGCCCCTTTGGTCCTAATTTAAAATCTGAAACCTTTCAGAGTTTCCTTTGTTTATATATATTTAATTTCCAATGTCAGGCTCTAGCCGTTTATAGGTGTTGGCCACTAGTAAGGCAGGAACAGTGGTCTTTTTATTATGGAGGTGTCTAATGGGTGGACCACGTTGCCTCCTATGAAGCAAAGGACGAATTACATCCCTGCCTACTCCGGGTTTCGAACCCCAGCTCTTCGGTATGGCAGTCAGAGACACTAACCACTTTCCTATTTGGGCAGCCTGTTCTCAAAACACGTTGCTTGATTTTCGGACATCATTTAATTTTCGGATTTCGGACATGTATTTCGGACAAGTTATTGCTCAATTTCATAAACATCACCTTTAGCGAATACTAATTTAGTAATAAAAACAGAAATGTTTGAAATTTTTCCTTAAAAGTTAAATTTTTATGCTTTTAAAATAAAAAGTCCATATTTACTAGCTAATTCATGTTACAAGGTACTGTAAATGTTATACAAATTCTTCTCAAGAAAACGTAATTTAAAGAAAACTATAGGTAACAAAAATTGTGCTGCGTAATATGAAAGAAAACGACTGGTATTTAATTTTTAATGTGTTTAACTTAAAGCTGTGTAGGAAAATGTGCTCGTGATTCCTTGTTTCCATTAACTTGGTTGGTTGATTGAGATAAAGTTTGACAAGGAAATCTGCTCAAGAAGAAGATTATCTTCATGTAATTCTCCGAGAAACTGGATCATATTTACATTACACGAAATATCACAAAACCGATGTAATCATGCACACATTTCATTAATTCGGATTTTTAAGGTAAAATTCAGATTTTTAAGGTAAATAACTCTATTATTTATCGTGAAATATCTGAACAGTCTTTATAATAAAAATCTTTCAGTTTAAAATTCCTTAGAATGACGAATTATTCGATCTGAATTGACTTACACAATGTGTGAGCAAATTTGCACGAAAACACACAAAAAAGTATTTTGTCAGTATATATCATTAGAGAAACATGAAAAACATAAAAGTTCAGATAATTTTTTCCCCTTTCAATACATAAAATCTATTTCCAGAATGATTTACAATTCAGTTTTCAAATTTCCGAAAGCATTATTTTAAGATATATAACCATGGGGGAAAACCGATTCGTTATTTACGTTTCTCTGAAATAATGGCGCGAATTCCAGACACTGAGTCCTCAATGGAACACAGTAAATGCATTTGCGCTTGGCAACATTAGATACAACCAGTAAATGGAGAGGGGGCGCAACACATCTCACGGCAAATGATATTTGAGTAATCCTATACGAAAACAAATAATTTTTTTCTTTTCTGTTCCTAAAACAAAAGGTTTTAAAATGAATTAAATCTGACAATGTTTCGGAACTAAATGTGATCTACGCAGGCTAGTGATAGTAAGAAAGGATGATTTATTTTTTCTGGATTGGTTTTAGATAGAATTTAGCTGCGGATTCTGGAAACATAGACTTTATCACGTATTATTTTCCGGGAAAAACGCTCCCGTTTTTGGAAACTGGTTCGAACATTTTAGATAATGAGAAAAAGTAAAAGGTTTTATTTCTACTATCACGTGCAATATTAGAGACATTATCTTTTGGGAGAAGAAAAACAGAAAATGAAAATGGAATATTGTATTTTGATGGAATTTTTTTTCGATCCAGAGAATTATATGTTGGGAGATTTGACAGTGCTTTGTACTTTTTTAAAGTATCTTCAGATTTGTAGAAAAGCGACTAGGTGAAATTTATGATAAAATGATTTCTTAAGTTCATTTCGGCAATAAATTTATTTACAATGTTCGCTGAAGATTCATTGTTTTTTAAACCCTCTTCTTCGAAGGTCTAAAAAAATAAATAAATAATCTTTTCACCCAAAAAATGTTACTAATTGTTTTAATTCCAACTTAAATCATTTTCTTCTTTTGTTATCCATTTACAAAATCTTCACGGCAATATATATATATGTTTAAATGCAGTTTGAAAAAATAATTAATAATTTATTTAAAAATTATAAATGCGAGCTTCGTAAAGCCCGTTTCTTTATCAAAACAAATATTTCAAAGTTCTGGAATTTTCCGCAGAAATATCCGTATAGGTGTCACAGTATCACACAGTACAACAGTAGCTACTCTTCGGACTACTAAAAACGTTGAACACAATGCAATGCAAAGTGCATATAAAGAGAAAGCTAACTGGGTTATATCTCAATTCACGCGGAATACTGACTCGCAAAACAATAACTAAGCAACTGAGAGCAGAAGATTTCTGTTCGGCCTCGAATAGTTTTCAACCGGCCACCGAGATATTTCTAGTACTTTCTACTTGTCGAAATTACTGGAAAGCAATACGAGGGCAGAATTACGGTTACAGCTAACATAGTGGTTAATTACATTTATTCAATTTCAATACATATTACGGTGATATAGGAACCGGACCAAAATGTCGCCAAATAGTCTCCTAATTTGGCGATTTTTGGTGATCTGTCGCCAAATTACCGAGATACCATTTAATCAACGTTAAATGCACTTGCCCCTGTATTCTTAGTTTTTAGGCATACCTTTCTCTTAAAATTTGTTTCGCGTTACATTACACACAAAAATTCAACGATTTTACATATAACTGCACTAAAATCATCTATCTGTCTGCATACAAAATTCGTAGCAGTATGCTTTTCAAATGAAGCTGAGACTTCTTCAGGCTCGATATGTAGTATGTAAGTCAAAAACACATCAACAGATAATATCAGTTTTATTTCTAAGAAGAATTGAATATTTTTCGAGGTAAATTAAATATATTCCTGAACAAAATTATTTTCGAACACCTAAATATAATGTTTTTGTAGTATATTTTTAAGTAACTTAGTCTGACATTTTTTTATGTAGAGTAAGCAAACTTAAACCCAATTATCAATACCTATAAAATTTATTTAATATATTTCATCAGAGAAATAACATCTTGACGTAACCCAAAGACGAAGAAGCACTTTGCAAAAAATACGTGCCCTTATTTTGCTTAGTTTAAGATTTCATTTCACTGATAACGCAGATAAAAGAGCATTGAGAACAGAAGTACCATTTGGAAGAATTTTGAGGCAGTTTAGAAGGAAAGCCAAACAATCCTGGAAGTGGCAATATGCCAGAAAGTTTGAAGATTTGTTGTCTCCAACGTTAGGAAAAAATTTAGTGAAATTTAAACTTCCATTTTGTAGCTCAAAAGGGATGTTAATATCGAATGGGATATTAGTCTCGAAACGGCATTTTGCTTTGAATCACAACGCCGTATTACTTTACAGATAGTTGCCACCAAATATTATCGCCCTGTATCATTTAAAGAAATTAAATAATGAAGAATTTGTATGAATGTATGCATGGTTCTCGCACTATGAAAAAACAACGATACTTAGATCCATCAAATTTTTTAATCATGTAATCCTCCGCTCGAACAAGCTTGGAAGACCCAATTTTTAATTTCGAAATTGTTTCACTATCTATTTCATATTTTATAAAACTTTAACGAAATTTGATGAAAAAATTTAACGATTTTAAAGCGAATCCCTTCGTCTTTAATGTAAGTATCATATCGTATAAATTTCCTGTAGGAATGCAAGTGAAAATAAAACTAGCATTTATTACACTGAAGAAAAGAAACATGAATAAAACAATTTGGCGGTTAATAGAACAGAAAATCTCTTCCTCTACTTTCGTGCTAGTGGAAAAGCAGGGTAAAAATGACCATAGTTTAATTTTTTCACAATATAAGCTATACCGGGTTTGAACAATAATTACAACCCTAATTCTTGAAAATATTGCAGATGATCTGGGGTTGCTTTTTTGCCTTGCGTTGATATTCGAGCTGATTAGTGCAGGCCCGAACACGCTTGTCCTTATCTGCTTGAGGCAGCTCATGCAACACTCAGTGATTGAACTTTTACGTTAAGTTTATGCGACTAATGGGTGTGGCATAACGCTTAACTCCTTAGCAAGCTCACGAGTGGTTGCATACCAGAGCCTTAGGTAGGGTCTTCAGCGCCTGGGGACAACTGAAGATGTTTCGCCCCCTTCTGTGTGCGGCGAATGGAAATCATTTCATTCTAAAATTTCTTAACATGAATTTGGCGTCATCTGCATGCTTCATCCGGGTCCCCTCTTGCTCCAGATCTTAGTTAAGCCACTGTTGCATTCTGATCTTCTTCCACAAGTTCTTGATGGCGGGCCTCATCAAGATCAGTAGGCCGGCCAGAGTACTCTGCTTCTTGAATGTCATAGCGCTTGTTTTTGAACTTTCGGTGCCAAACCTTCACAGTGTCATATGATACAACATTAATACCTAAAATTGTTCACATGGTTTGATGACGTTCTGTAGCTGACATTTTACAACAGAACTGGAAGTAAATGATAGCTCTGATACTGTAGCGTGATAATTTCATTTCAGACACCTTGTACTTAATAATAACAATGTTTGTTTACAAATTTCAAAACACAGTGTTCTAAAGCTAGTCTCTTTCTTTCAAGTGTCAAAACTCGTTTGGCAAAGTATGTTTAAACACGCCAACGCGAAATGTTTGCACAGACAATATTTGCTGTGGCTGGAAACTTTCGTTAAAATTTGGTAAAATATTCCTCATTAACTCGCTGATACTGACTATTTTAAAAGTTCGAGAATCGAAGCTATGTGGCTGGTGAGCAGGGAAGCCATATGCGTCAAATGTGATCTACTTGTGCCGGTCTGATTTAAATCGCAATAAGCATGTCTGACATATAATTGCACTGCATCATCAATAACAGATCTTCGTAGATACCAAGAAACAAATACAAACCTGATACATACGTGTGGTTTTAAGGAATTAAAAAGTAATGTAAGTGTGGTACGGGCTCACGTCTTATTTCATAGCAGTGGTGATCTTCTTAAAAGGTCAGCAATTAAATTAATATAAAATATTTAATAAAAGAAAGCCATCTATAAATAAAACTTCAAATTTTACGTTTGCTTAGTTTTACGGATTAAGATATATTTTGATATCAGAATAATGTTCTATGATATTTGGCAACTAATTAATAACAACAATACTATAATATTTTTTTTCTTATTTTTGGCATTTAACATAACCCCATCCATTTGATAGAAGATAATTTATTAGAACTTTCTGAACTCTTAACAGATAAACATACCGTATTTTCCGGTGTATAATGCGAATCTATAATTTCAAGATAATTTTTTTTAGATTTTTAGTTATATTCGTAGTATAACGCTCATCCATTTCTCCACGAAGAAACCTAAAAGACACATGTACGATGCTCTTATCTTTTCAGAAGACTAATTTGAAGATTTGTCGTAGCCTTTCGAACAATTGTATGCCGAATTGATAAGCATTGAGGGGAACAATACGTGTGTGGGTTAAATGTTTGAGAGTTTAAATATGCCTGCAAAGAGGATAGAGTTTATTCAATGCAAATGTTCAAAAGAATGCTACTGTAGAATTTCAAAAAATAAGGTATATAATTTAAAATAAGGATAATCTTCCAACCTAAATGAGTTCTTGAAACTAGGAGTTAGAAATTTTCTCTTTCTGTAGTCATTTGAAGCCGTGATTTTGAAGTGAAAAATTGAAGGCTTTAACAAATCGCATTTGAGTTGAAATACAATTGGCCTAGTGTTCCTTTAAATAGTAAATATGTCTCCTGCCAAACGAAATAAACACAGTTCTAGCTTCAAATGCAAAGCCATTCATTTTGCGTAAAAAATGGAAAAAATGCTGCAGCAAGGGTGTTTGATGTTGATGAAAGATGGAAGGGATGATGATGATGATTTATTTATGAATTGATGATGATGGTGAAGATGAGACAGAATTGTATGATGCACCTGTAGATATAACGGAAGATGAAGATGACGAACGTTTCATGTTATCTGATAATAAAAATTTTTAAGTTTACAAGGTATATCATTTCTTTTAAACCAACAGCATTTAGGTAAATATGAGAATGCGAGAATAAGGGGCGAGGCCTCAGCCCTCCTAGCCAGAAGAGCTGGCCATATGGCTTAACAAGAACCGACCTGTCTAACCAACAAAAATGCAAACCCCCCCCAAAAAAACAAACAAGTATGATTGCAAGCTGCCCAGACAAACACAAAAACGAACAAAAGAAAAATTAAGAAACAACTGGTTAGTAAACTATGGAAAAGACAACACGATAAAACATATAACATGGAAGCTGTGGTTCGCCGTATATTCATATTTCATGTCCTGTACATCTTCCAAACTCCAAGAGCTCTTGATTTAAAAATAGCTCTTCAGTTCTAATTCCAATATATTCTTTATTTTTATTAACTACCACCATAATTTCTTTATATATTTTATTCGTGGTTCTCTGTTTATTGCATAGATCTAGAATATTAATCCTTTCATATTTAGCCATTACAATAGCATTTAGGTAAATATAGAAATCTAATTTTCTTTTGTTCATTCCTTATTTTTAAATCTATAACTTTTATACCCGCGTATAACGTGCCCTCTAAATTACGATCTTATTTTTTGTGTTGAAAATGCGCGCTAGACGCCGGAATATATGGTAATTGTTGACAAGTACTAATTTAATTGCTTAATATTTTCAAATTGTGCTAAATTGTTTCGATTACGATGAAGCACTCGAGGGCTATGTATCTAAGTACGCGAAGGTTATGTATGTATGTAAGGGATGCTGTTTGAGGAAAACTGAGTCATGTTCAAATTACACATGATTAAAACTAAGATGCAGCTCTTTGATGATGATACTTTTCGCTGTGCTGAAACCGAATCGAGCTACTAGCGCTTGTCGGTCTTACTGCGCAGCCGCTGGTAGGTCCTAGTGGCCTTAATTTTCTGTCAACTATAATTCACATCCAGAACCCATAGCTCTCAAATACTTTACTTTACTAGTCTTTACTTATGACTAAACTTTTAATAGTCTTTACTTATGACTAAACTTTTAATAGTCTTTACTTATGACTAAACTTTTAATAGTCTTTACTTATGACTAAACTTTTAATAGTCTTTACTAATGTCTAAACTTATATCTTGCGGTTTGAATCAAATTTATGACTGGTGGTAATTTAAATTAAAGCAAAACTCTCCAGAGCTATAATTCAGGGAGAATGAGGAGGACGTATTAAACGAAAGTGGCTCATGTTCACCTTATGCATTAAGAAAGTCACAAAAACACCCATGCAACCAGTCAATAGCCATGATTAGAATCTGACAAATTTCAGTAAAGAGACCTCATATAGGAAGACACTGCGAACAAAATTCAGTTCAAACTACCATTTTACATCTATATTAACTACAAATAAAACAAATTACTAAACTACTATACCTTCAAAATTTTAGACTATGCCCCTATGTTTTTATACATGGGAGCAAAAGCGGGATAGCAAAGATGATGGATTTGATGGAAATCGTGCAACTATTTCTCACATGTTGTTAAAGCGGAGGGCAACTGCCTGATGTTTGAGAGAGATAAGCACAATTGAATCATCACAGATTCGATCTTCCTGTCCCGTATCTCTCTCGATAATGTAACAATGATCTTCGATTCCGTCCTGTCCGTCTACATAAGGAGAATGTTTCCCGTAGCACAATGCAAACCGGATGCCAGACATCTGCCAGTGCTCTAACAGTTACGGAATCATTTCTAAAATTGCATTACACTATGCTATTGGAACTGTTATAAATTATAACTTGTCTTTATCTGTCTCCTCTTGCTTTTGCACAGCAGAAATTTCTGAGAGACAAGAAAATTCTCTAATCATATTCAATCTGTTAATCTACAATATTTGCAATTATTCAAGTCATTCAGTACTCACAATTAGAAACAGTAATTAGTCATCAGACTGATTGAAATAAAGAAGATTTCGAAGTTTTCTAATTAATATAAACAACTCACAATATTAGAATTATTATTTGCAATATAGTAATATACTTTTCGGTGCTTTCTTAATATAAATTTTGTGCTTTGTTAATTGTGAGATGATAATTATTTTCTGGTTTCTTTTAATATTGGAAATCTGTATATTTATTAAGTTTGTTGTGCCACACAGCCGGGTTAGCGGTTAGTAATTCTGACTGCCGTAGCAATGGGCCTGGCCTCGAATCCCAGGGAAGGCATGGGTGTAACTGCCCGTCCCTTTATACTAGAAAATGGTGGCTACCTGCTAGGTGCTTCCATAATGAAATGGCCACCACTTCCGACCTTTGTAGTGACGCAAGGCTAATGACTGTTAAATAAAGAGCCCGGCCATTAAAAAAATAGAGTTTCTTGTTACGTTCTGAGAAACAATAGCAATAACTTATTTTAACGCTGATTTTCTACATCTGTTTATTTTTTCAGATACACTTAAACCTGTTTTTGTGTGGTATACGAAAATTTCAATCAATTTGGAACATAACTGACGAAGTTATCAATGGAAAAAATAAAATGAATAATCAATAAAAAAGGAGCTTCAATCTTGTATATCTGGCTACCGAGACATATGCAAGCACCTAGTGAAACAACAGTCATAGCAAAAACTGATCTTGGACTACATAGCAACTGAAAAAAGGTCAACGTTAAAGGACTCTGACCCTTTTTTATAGCTACTCTTGAAGTTTTGTGCAATTTTTATTCGGTCCCTATCCACCGCACAAAAACAGGTTTGACTGTACACGTATTAGATTTTTTGTGATTTTTATAATATTCTAAATTTTGAACTTATGCCTGTCCAGATATTCTCGCTTAATTTCATTGTTTATTTTTCCTTTATTATATTAATATGTGATAGTATATCTAATTAAAACCAGAAGTAAAAATACGGCATAGGATTTAGAATGAAAAGATTCCTTTGGTCAATGCATTGTTTATACTTCCTTTTAAGACAAATTAAGCTACTGCTGCCTACAATATTTAATTGGAAGGAAATAAAAGAATAAAAGTGACACGAAACGAATAAATAATTTTTTATCTTACGAAAAGTTTTTTTCGTCTACAGATAAAAGTTATAGATGCTAACATTAATGCAGTCTTATGTAAACCTTCATTTTGAGATTATAAGCACAGATGCAGTGAACGCTTTTAAGTAGCACAAAATTTGGAAAATTAGTGAACAGTCATTCTTTGTTCTTCCTAATTCTAGCTTGCAAGGTTTTTTAGCGAAATGTAATTATTCCGTTAGGAAGTTATATTCTTCAAGATAGTATCTACGACAATATTATTATATCATTTGTATTGACGATGAGATGGGTTTACTCTTATTATTCTGTAGATGTAGAGTGCCATCCTGTGTGTCAGTAGATATTTTGTTTTCGATTTCCAATGCAGAGCAACCGAATTTTCCATTGCGAATTACAGCTAAGAAAATGACTATACAAACTCGGAAATTACTTCTGCAGATTTTTGTTTATTTAAAATATAATGTAAAAGAGAATTTAGTTTGTACTTCTGGCGAGAACTTCAATAAACGTCAACTGATATTTTCAACCGAGACATTTTCAAGGTGATGTTTCAGTGATATTATGAAGTTTTCCTTTCTGTTGATTTTTCTGATGACTTGCAGGGTGTGTAGAGACGACTCGGAATCACATAGGAATGCAGGGTCGCAAATGCCGTAATTGCAAGCTATGGCTCAAAGAAGAAGCGAAAAAGAACAGAAACAGGAACACATTTAATGGGACAGAAAATATTTTATTGAAAGGTTGTACTACAACAATGTTTGAAATTACGACCAGAAGTCGTTTGGCAAGCCTGACAGCGCGGCTGCACGGAATTCCCTATGTTCTGGAAGATTCCTAGAGGGTTAAGTGTTCTCCTGGCAGCTGTAGCTATTCGAGCGACGAGATTTTTAACTGAAGAAACGGGGGGTCTCGTACACTAAACTCTTCGTATGACCCTAGAAGAAGAAGTCCATGCATCATAGGTCCGCTGATCTGGCAAGCCAATGAACCGGGCCATTACGACCTATCCACCGCTGTCCAAAGGTTACATCGAGGTGTCGGGGAACGCCAGTCGTGTAATGTGGAAGAGCCCCGTCATGCTGGTACCATATGGACAAGCGCAGGACCTATCATACATAGACGTCTTCTTCTGGAGTCACATTAAGAGTATGGTGTACGAGATGCCCTTTCCTTCAGTTGAAGACTTCGTCGCTCGAATATCTGTAGCTGCCAGGAGGATACGTGACATGTCAGGAATGTTCCAGAACGTAATGAATTCCAGGCAGCGCCGCTTTCAAGCCTTCCAGACGACTTCTGGTCGTGATTTCGAACACCTGTTGTGGTACAACCTTTCAATAAAATGTTTTCTGTCCTATTAAAGTGTTGCTGTTTTTGTTTTTTTCTTTGCTTCTTTGTTCCTGCATTTGCGACCCTGCATTACTATGTGATTCCGAGTCGTCTCTGTACCCCCCTAAAAACCCTGCAAATTTGTTGGTCAGGTGACGAACCACCGTGTATGTTAAGTATGAAAATAAAATTATTGTGCATAGTTAAAATATGATGCTTAACATTAAAGAGGCAGAAAGAAATGGGTTAACAGAACAGCAGACTGGGAATTCAGCGAGTTCTTAAAAATCTTAACAAATCCTTTTGCGCAATCGTTAATGATCTGAACCCTTTCAAATTGTTTTTTATATTTATTTTCTTTCAGTTTTACTTCCGTAAAAATATACTCGGTGTATCAGTTAAAATTTTAATTCATGTAGTGAATAAAATTCTTCCTTATGTAAATATTTTTACGTTGATTAATACATAACCTAATGCATTTAAAATCTGCAATACATACCTCAAAACTGCCTAAAAAGTGTTCATGTAATTTATAATTTTCTGCATCATTGGCTGTACTTTTTGTCACTTCCAGCATGCTTAAAACTTGTCATTTAAAAAAGCTAAATATAAAAGTATTTTTTCGTATTCGTTGCCAGTGAAAACTTAATGATAATATACCAAAACTAATTTTTTAATATTTTAGAAGAAATAATCGATAATATTTCACAAAAATATTTTAATTCGAGACTACTGAACCGTTTACGTTCAAGTGTGGTTAGTTATGACGCCGGGGAAAAAGGGAATTTTTTACGTCAGTAATTTTCCCTAATTAGCGTCGAAAGGGCTTTTTCCTCTCATTGAGCTTCTTTCATCCCTTTGAATAGAGTATCCAATTAAAAAAAATACTGATCTCTTCTCAGCAATGAAGCACTTCATTTCGTACAAACGTGCTCGCAGCTTTTTTTTAATGGCTTGAAGTAATTGGATAGAAGAGAGAACGCGTGAATTTAATGCGTCAATTCTTGTTCCGCATGAAATACTTCGTGTTCTCTAATCTCTTCATTCGAATCAATTCAGTTACGCCGTAGATGTTAAATGAAGCTTTGCAAATTATTACTGACCGAAGCTGATTCTGTGAAGCAAGAGTGTGAGTTTTCGAAGAGAAAAATTATATTTGTTTTTGCATTTCATAGATCAAATTTGTGGACAAAGCGCAAAAGTTTTATGAGCAGTTTTTTCAGCTAAATTTAATAAAAGAATGTTAGCACGTATTTGCTGAAAAGGTGATGTTTTTTTCTCAGGCCAATTTGCATAGTTTACTCATTTATAATAAATTAAATACTTGTTTTAAAGTTTTTATCAGGAATAGAGAGTTTTATTTCGATGTGCTTGATACTCTCACAAGGTTCTTGATTATTTATAAAAGTAATCAAGAACTTTAAAAATAACTTTTCTTTCTTTTTAAATCTGCGTCGTTGAATTAACTTTATTTCACCCTAAATAAATCTTTCTATCAAAGACAAATTTGACGATTTAGGTATTGTCTAAGTTAACTGTAGAGTCATTAGGATTTCTGAAGTAGGAAACACGAAAAATGAGCAATGCCTTCGCTGGGACTCGAATAAGGACCTCTCCAATACGCGCCAAGTGTACTACGTTTAAACCACGAGGGCACGCAGGAAGGAGGGAGAAAATACCTTCTATACCCCTATTTTAAAAGGGCAACTAGGGATTAGTTAACCCAGTCGCCAGATCCTGGTGATGAAGAATCATCATCCACCAGTTCCGACGCCACCATAGAATGAGTGGAATTTTTTAAGAAAAAAAACACGAAAAATGAGCAATACTCTCACAGGAACTCGAACCTGGTCCTCTCGAGTACGCGAACAGTGTGCTACTGTTATAACACGAAGGCATGCAGAAAGGAGGAAGAAACTACCTTATATAGTAAGCACTGTTTTTGTATGGTGAGCGATTATTTTTAATACTAAATTATTCTTTTTCTTATCATTTATCACAATGTATTTTAGAAGCATACTACCAACAACAGATAATGAATCCTCAAAAATACAAAGTTTTAGGTACAATGATGTACACTGGTGTGCAAAAATTAAGGAAGAAGTCGGAAAATTAGCATATCAGCTGAACGAAGAGGCAGAGCGGACAGAAAGACCAATCAGGAGATTAAGTAAGGTGATGTACGGTAGCACATGCGCAGATATGCAGGTAGACGTAATGGGGAAGTGTCTGAGTAGTATAAAGCATGTTGTCGGTGTAAGATCAGTATTTCTGGCAAAGAGATTGCACGCCGTATAGCAGTTAAAATCACACGGAGTTACTGCCTCAGCGAGAAATGGAGAATAATCAATCTGTTAGACGACATCTGGATGCTTTTGCCCGAGGTCGAATCATTGGGAAGTTGGAGGAAGGCCGCAGTGTGACAAGTGTGGCTGTAGAGTTCGGAATTGCTCACAGCATCGTTTCACGACTTTGGAGACAATTTCAAACTACAGGAACAGCTATCCAGGGGTTTAGTGGTGGTCGTCCACGAGGAACCACACCCGCAGATGACCGGTATATTGACTTACAGGCCAGAAGAAACAGGCGGGAGTTAGAAACAGACAGCGGGAGAAATCGCTAGACACACAACACAGGCAACTGGACGACCGATATCGCGTTTTACCGCCGCCAGAAGACTGCACGGTGGTGATCTGTTTGCAAGACGCCCTGTACGATGTGTATCTCTAACGTCTGCCCATCGGAGAAGGCGTTCTCTGTGGTGCCGGGAACACCGTAATTGGAGAGATCATGAATGGGGACGAGTACTCTTTACAAATGAGAGCAGATTTAGTCTGAGTTGCGATTCTAGACACATACACATCCGGACAGAGCGGGGAACACGCAATAACCCCTTCAACATCATCAAAAGGGACTGTTTTGGAGGTCGCGGAATTCTCGTTCGAGCAGACATAATGCTTGGTAGCCGGACCGACCTTCATATCTCCCAAGGAGGTTCGTCACCTGAGACTGCTATTGTAACGAGGTTCTTCTTCCTTACATGCGTCTTTTCACAAGGGCTATGGGTCCTCAGTTTCTCTTCATGGACGACAACGCCTGAAGCGCACTTTTAAAACCTGACAATATGACTCTAAACAACGTATCAGTAGCCGGCACTTTTGTAACGTGTAGCCCCTCTGATCCCCAGACTTCAATCCATACAACGTTTGGCTTTGAGGACATTTTAAACATCTGGTAAGACGTGACAATCCAAGAATTTTACCTGATCTTAAAACCAGCAATTCAGCACTTATTTTGAACATTTCCCAGCACACAATTCGGTCAACTGTGAAACATGCCATCTTGCTATTTCAGATGGTAGCTGAAAATGACTGTCATCATGTGGAACATGATTTTTTGTGACAAAATTTGTAACAGTGTAAAACTACTGTACAGGCGTGATAAAATGTATTAGTTATTAGTGTAGTATAATACTCTGGTGACGCTATTTGTAACTGTTTTTTTTCGCTGAGAGATATTCTCATCCCTTCATTAAATCCTCCACAAAATTTCACAATTTTCCGATCAGTGATTTCACTTGTAGGCAAATTTGAAGTAGGGTTCTTTAATTATAGACACCCTGTTCATACTTCCTGTACTATATACATGTTTTGTATTTATTTAGTTATTTGTTTAGAATTATAATTAAAATTGTTTTATTTTCCTGTGCAAAGCAGCGCGTGACGAATTTGAAGAGAGGGCTGCGCCGGAAAAGTAAAACACACGAGCGCGTGAATTTAGTATTTAATAAATAAATATCTCATAATTGCTTTTGCTATCCAGGAAAATCGAGAAAATAAGAGAATGATCTAGTGCTGTTTAAAAAGTTTATAAAAGGCAGATAAAAAACGTCTCAGCTAAGTTGTAGCTGTTTTGCGTGAACTGTTCTTTACTTAGCGCTGTTAGTTTGATTGTAGCGAATTCGCTGTGACATCGAATTAGTTTCTCTGTATTTTAAATTTTAGTTCTGTTTGTATTCCAGTAATTTAAAATATAACTGCTGTGAGATATTCTGATATTGTACGAATATCTCTGAGGAAATATTTCAGCATTTTGTTTTATTTCTTGTGTAAAGAATAATTTTTATTAACATTTTATCGACTGGGGCA
>KK112383.1:351682-369167 GCA_000611955.2 Stegodyphus mimosarum
TATATATATATATATAACAATTATGAAACTCTTACATATATCTATATATATATATATATATATATATATATATATAAGAGTTTTGTAATTATTTCGCAGTGTAGCAGAAGACTACCTAGCATTTTAACTAACTGTTTACTGGATGTCAAGCAATCATGTTGGGCATATGCTTGTAATTTCAAAAAAAAAGGATGAATTGAAAAACTTCTGGTTTTTTCAAAGAATGAAAGCAGTTTTGACAAGTCTAAAGACTGACCTTGTAGGGGTTCTCTTAGTTCATTTAACCTATTATTAAAATTTCTGTTATCTTTCCTGAACTCCTCAACTTAACCTCGCATTTCCTTGCCAGAATGGAAATTCAAAGTTAAGTGACGTGAGTATTTAAACCGGTGAATCTTGGAGTTTATTCTGAGCGCGTTTTCGCTAGCCAGTGCAAGTTTAGTTTATATCTGCTGTTACGATGATACGCCTTTTGGCCAGTTGGATGATTATCACGCCTGTTAGGTTGGCGACCCTAGTTTAGCCGCTAGTTAGCTACTCTTTTTTTAGACTTAAATTTATTTGTGTAACAACGTGTAAGTTCCATTGCAAGTAGTCGGTATTATTGTAAAGCATGAATTACGTGCCTTTCCGTTCATAGTTGAAAGTAATAAAAGATTATTTCCACCCTTCTTCTGCACTGGTATTATTTCACACCTGCGCGAGAAGTTGCCCGGTTAATTAGTAGGATCTAGATTACTTTATATGGCCAAAGAGAGGAAGATCATGTAACTTGTAGGTTATGTTATAACGGCTCGAATAAGTTCTAATTACTTAAAGTATAGTTTCCAAGGTTGAGAATCGAGCCAGAGACAGACAGTGTACAGTTTGATTTCTAACATTTTACTTCTATATAAGCTGCAGAATAACCTCAAATATTTGCTTACTTGTACGAAGTAAAGGAAGCATTGTAATTGCGAAAACTTTCGGGTATCATATGTCAACGAAAATACTCATCTTGAGCGCACTCGAATCCATCAGAACAATGTTTCTCCCTGATATCTGTATGTACAGACAGATTAATGGGTTTTTTTCCAAAAGCGGATTAAAAATAAGATTTAAAATGGATTCAGAACAAATTTTGTCATATCATTTGTATATACGTACGTCTGTATGTATGAATGTCGCATAAATCTAAAACGTGTAACCATCACAGAATGTTGAAATTTTGTATGTGAGACTGCTATAACATGTAGCTGTGCACACCCGTTTTGGTTGCAATCGGCCGCGCCAAAAGTGCATGTGTTAATCTGCATGTAATAGTTGTAGAATTATCAACAACTTAAAAGTTCTTTAAGTGCGACTAAACGCCACAGAGCAGCCATTTGTTTACATTTGAAACTTAGAAGAATAATGAATTTAGTTTCTGCACCTTCAGCGACTTTTTGCTGAGTGGGACCAAAAGTAAGCTTTTATTTTGCTTAGTTTCCGTTGACCGAAAAATTTACCTTCTTACCCGCTGGCCGAATGGCTTGTTTTTGCGTAGAAAATGTAATATTAGTTGTGAAATTTCTTTTTAACTCTTTAAACTCTATTTGGTGTTATGTTTTTCTATATTTTTCAGTTTTTAATGAAGGTGTTTTGAGCTTTTATGTGTTTTTGCCTTGCCACGAAGTAAGAACTGATTTAATTGAACGAGAAATATATCTCTATTGAATTTCGAGGAAATATGTTTAAATGAAATGCTTCAAAAATGTATGTAAATGGGCCGAACAGGGAAGTAATGTGGTGTGTCCATCAGGTTTTTTTTTATTCTATGTGAACAGTTACGCTACATTTTCTGATTCGAGAATTTATACAAAATTTATTTGCTTTCATTTTCTCCATTTTTTTAAATGAGAATACATATCGGCATGTTTTGGAAAAGAGGTTGTAATTAAAATTAAATTTTATTTAAAGATTTGTGCATTGTATATATGCATTCAATATAAGAAATAAATACACATTTAAATTAAAAAGGAATTTAGACCAAAACTTAACTTTAATTATACATTCTTTAAGCTTTAATAAGTAACCGTAATAACTTATGAACTTAATTCCGAAAAGCAATTACCGATTTAACACTGAACTTTTACATAACGTTATATGTATCTTCAGTTCCTCTGATTGCCATTAAATAATACTTCGGATTAGAAAAATGCTGATTAGTAGATTCTTATATAGGTTGAGAAATATGATTATTTCGTTATTAAAAGGCCTTAAAGAGTTATTTGTACATCTAGAGTTTTATGTAAAAGTATCGGAATTGTTACTTGTTTCAAAACTAATGTTAGATTATTTCTGAACTAGAAAATTTAATTTTATAATAATTAAATGTGCAGAGAACTTCTGACTTTAAAGAGTCCTCTCAAAACCTGTTTTTGGGAACAAGAATTCGTAATCGAAATCTTATAGTGTTATGTAAATTACATTTCCATTCTGAAGCAGGTATTCGAATGAGATACAGAATATATCTTAAATAATCATTAAAATTCAAACTTCAATATTAATAGACTCCGGTTTTGTTTTTTAAACCTGTGATAAAATTTCATATTTACTTTTCGGTTGTCTTAAAATTTTAGACTGGGAATATACTCATCGAAATTTTAAGTTATTGGTTTTCCCATTACGCAGAAAATCACACATGTCCGAAAGAGGCAGGTGAATCAAATAGAATCCGAATATTCCATCTGCTTCGTACAACGCACACATGTTTGTTTCAGAGTTGCAATATGTATTATTGACACTCCGAAATCAAACAACTGCCAAGAACGGAACACACGAAATCAATTGCATTGTTGGAAACTGCGTTGGCTGTCGAATCTCTCCTGCCTGTCAAACGGCTAAAAGGATTGATTATTAGAGTGCAGCCAAATTCTGATAGTTAATCGCGCTGGTGCAAACAGCGATACATTCGCCTATTCGAGAGCGGTAGTTAGAGATCTCTGAGACGAATTGCATACTGCTCCCGATTCATATTGGAGGAGACTATGTAAATAAGTTGCCATTCGAGAAATCCGAAATGTAAACAAAAATATTTACTACCATATCCTTTCGCCTGAGCCCTTCAATTGCCGCCAGTTCACTTAGTCTGCATATCTTGTCGTGCGAAGAGGATATAAGCTTGTCGGATATACTTCCTTACTCTTCGTATATTAACATGGATAAATAATGTAACGAAAATGCTCGACCCTAATCAGGAAGCGCGAATGGGATCACTGGCACAAGATGGATCAGTTCTATGGGATGTAAATTTGATAATATCAATGTAATGCTAATTGGATTTGTAATGGGGTTTACGACATTCTAATGTTATGACATATAGCAGAATTTACGAATTTATGCAGTTAGAACCAAGACTGAACGCTATTGAATTTTTCAATTATCACTCGAGAAAAATAATTTAATGGTTTTTATGAATGGTCTTAACAAATATATTTATTATTAGCTGAAACAAAGATATCCCTATAAAAAAGACGACTGAAAGCACGAAACAATATTCAGAATGGAGCATCAGCATGTTTGCGGCACCCAAAATATTATATTGTAAGGTTTTAGTTTAAACTAACAAAGTTTTATGTTAATTTCTCTTTCCTGTGAACTCTTATTTCGACTTCCCTTTAGAATGAGAGCGCGTTTCAGCTTTATGCTAATTTTAAGTGGAGCCAAGTTTTGTATTTAAAGGTTAGCGAGGAACTTCTCAGTGTGAGAGAGTTTTAGTCTCAGATCACTGCGGCTCTGTTCGACGTTCGCTTGACTAGCTAGTATTTAAGTTCTAAGCCTTAGCGCTGTTATTCTAATACTTATTGAAGCAATCTAAGTGCGTTAGTATTAGCCAAATCTTGCTACGCACCACTGATAGTTTAGAATAGAGGCCAACCTTGTGTTTAAAGCTCTGAGAGCAATGACTACTTAATTTTCTACTCAACTTTATTTTAAATTATTTGATTGTTCAGTTTAGACCTAAGTGCGGTTATTATTTTCTGTTATCCCTTCCGAGTTGGGAAGTGGCTGTAAATAGTGGTTTAATAAAAGGGTAATTTTAAACCCTTCTTGCGTGCAGTTATTCTAGCACTTCCACTGAACATAGCTGCATTCAGCTCCCTGTTCGAGATCAGGACTTTAACACTGCTACGAACATGTTCGCCAAAAGTATGCACAGAACACTCAGTCCTGACAAGATTAAGTGCCGGAAGTTTTAATGCTCTTGTCACGTATCCATCAGGTCATTTTTAAGAAGTAAAGAAAGTGTTGTAATTAAGAAAAATTTCGGGTATCATGTTTGAACGAAAATATTCATTTTGACCGCTCAAATCAAATTTAATGATGTTTTTGCGTGACATCTATACGTAAGGACAAAGACTCTTCTTCCCAAATCGGATTCTAAAATAGATTTAAAATGGACTGAGGAGAGAATTTGTTTCGTGACGTCTGTACGTACATCTAAACGTATCTCGCATAACTCCAAAACGAGTAGTCTTGTATATATGACTGCTGTAACATGTAGTTGTGCACCTCTCTTTTTAGTTGTAATTGGCCGCACCAAAACTGTATATAAATGCCAGCTCGGTTACTCAACTATATATATATGTATACACTTTGTTACTTGACTCGGTGAGCTCAGTCGTTTTATTCTTATATGTTGGCAAATTGTGCAGTTTTTGCTTTGAAAATGACTGAATTGTGTTGGTCTTATGTTCCGATTACGGTTTTTATGCGTTTAGTTAATCTGTAGGCAATAACTGTAGAATTATCAACAATTTAAATGTTGTTTAAGTGCGGCTAAGCCTAATTGAGCAGCTATATCTGTTTACATTTGAAGCTTAGCAGGATTGTGAATTAAATCAGTTTCTGCACCTTTCGTGTCTTTTTGTGTTTTAACTCTATTTGGTGATTTATGTTCTTCTATATTTTTCAATATTTAAATGAAGATATTTTGAGGTTTACTGAATTTTTGTCTTGCCGCAAAGCGAGAGAAGTAATTGAATGAGAAATATATCTCTAATGAAATTCGAGGAAACAGGTTTTTTAATAGGAAGTCATATGGTATCCACATCAGATTTTCTTACTTTAATAAAAGTAAAATACTAAATACATATTTATAAGTTTGGTATTTTAAGATCATGTGTTTTGCTCTGCAAGAACCACAATTTAGATAATGGCATATTTCTTAAAAGATAACTGTTACTCTTTTTAATAACACTGCACATTGGAAAGCAATAAATGAATTAATGAACTGTAGCACGCAAATTTTAAATATTCTGCACACACGCAAAGAAAGGTTTCAGTTTTTAAATTACTTCCAGAGGGGCGTTTTTTTGAACATTTTGTCTGTTACCTTTATTTATCAAATATCACTTTCATCGCACTTAAACCATCAAATGCAGTTCAAGAGCAATATCGCAAAAGAATTTTAAAATGAGCATATCTTTAGAATTTCCGGTGCACAGTTTCGTTGCGCTGGAGATAATTTTTTTTCTGTACAACGTTGCCATTGCTCGCTTTGAAATCCTTGAGTTTTTTAATCAAAAATTCATTAGTTTTACAAAATCTGAATTCGATAATAAAACAAATTCCAAATTTCAAATTTGGACTTCCAGATTCCCATATTCGCACGAAGATTACGTTATTCAAAATTTGATGGCTCTAGGTACTGTTGTTTTAGGAGAATGCGAGAAACATATATACATTTATGCAGATTCTTCACTATTTAATTGATTTAAATATAATACAGGGCGATAATATTTGATAGCAAAAATTTGAAAAGTGCAACAACGCTTGCAGTGAAACAACCGTTTCTCTTGTTCCGAAAGCACGACTTGGGATATGCATTAGATTTATATAAAACAACTGTTCTAACATAAATATTTTGACATAAAAATCGAACTTTTACTGAAATGACATACCAATTTCTTTCAATATTTCCATTCGACGACTCAAATTAACCCTAAATACTTAATTTCGTAAAATTTGGTGCGAAATTTACAGAGAAGTTTTAATCATAGTTGTTATTTTTAGATAATTTTTCCCCTTTTAGAATTTTACTTTTAAGTGTTTGGGTTGCATGGTGTCTGAAAACAATAGTTTTAAAATTTTCTATATATTCATTCGAAAGAAAGAAATACGAACAGAATTAAAAATAAAGATATTTTTTTAAATGTCAGAGATTTATTAATATTCTTTATAATTTAAAAAATAGCTTTTCATATAATTTTAATAAATGCTGACTATGCATCATTAATAAAACCGAGGAAAAAATTCCATACTACTAATTCTTGGTAACTATTTTTTTGAAAATTTAAGGTTAAAAATAGCTGTAGCAATTCATTGAAGATGTAACAAAATCACTAAACCACACTTGGCGCTATTATTGCTTAAACCAAAGGTACTAAATTTCAAAACGCGTCAATATGTAAATTCTCGTACATCTCAGAAAATTTTGAATAAAAAACTAGTTGTTTGCAGGTAGGTTTAGAAATAAATCTACTTTAAGATGCTTGTAAAATTATATAGATTAAAATTATATAGGTTTTTTGAAAGATTGATAAATTTACTAAAAAAGACAAATTTAAGATGATATATGATAAAATATATGAATTATATTTAGGATATCAATGTTCAGGTTTCTTACTGAGATGGCTTTACAAAACCATTTTTGTCTTTTTACGTTTTGTACTTTTACTTTATTTATTAAATATCACTTTCTTGGAACTTACACCACATAAAATAACGCCCCTTTTGGATTAATAATGATATTATAATTAAATATATAAATTGAATTGTGGTTTGACATAAATTTATTTTTTTTATTTCTGAAATCTGCGTTGCATTTAGTTTGAGCTTTTAGTGCTAATCTGCCTGAAGATTTAAGCAAAGCACTAATTTTCAACTAGAAAGTAGCTTCGGGAAGAAGCATTTATCTTTTCACTATATGACTTATTACACTTAACTATATGTGCCTTAAATAATACCTTCTCCGGAGAATATTAGAAAAGAAATATTTTTTTGTAATTTACTCAACAGATTAATTTTTAATCAGAGATTCACGTTCCTTTAGGCTAACTTAAGTAAATCGAAGGTAAACAAATTCTTAATTGGGAATGGATTAAATTGGAGAGAAGTTAAAAAATTATTGAAGGGAAAATATTAGTGAGAAAGACGTTAGTAAAAATAGCGCCTGTAGCATTTCTTCTTTTCTTCTGGTTTATAAAAATTTTAGTTTAGTTAGGAAAAAATAATTTTCTCACTTCAATAAAATGAATTAATTAGGCACACATTAAGTTTGAAAAATATGTCCATTAATTTCCATTCATAGAAGATATTTTTCATAGTTAAAAATTAAGAAAGAAAAGAACTTTTTTTAAAAAATGAAATTTGCCCTTTTTACTTCCATGTAAAGAAGTACACTCATGTCCATAAATTAAGGATAATTCAGAGTCACGGCGAAATCGAACTCTAAAATAAATATATCACCTGTAAAATCACTACACACATCTTCAAGAATCATACGCAAATTTCAGGAAGTAACCAGATGACACCGATGGTACGTCACGATGACGAGAGTGTAAGAGAATGATATATAAGGAATACAGGCAAAGAAATAAACTTATTCGCAGGTGTTTTATAAGCATTTCAGTGCAATGACCGAATAGTTATGACACAAAGGACGCATTTGGATGATTTTTTACGTGGTAGAATTATCGGCCGTCTGGAATGTGCACGTACCCAACTGGAAGTATCAGACGAACTTGGAATTGCCCAGAGTGTCATCCCCAGGCTTTGGCAACGATTCCAAGATGATGGTAATGTGAGTAGATGTTACAGCACAGGTCGCGCCAGAGTTACAACGCCGAATGAGGACCGGTATTTGGCAGTTACTGCAAAAAGAAACAGGCGGAGCAGAGCCTCAGACCTGTCTCGTCAGTTCTCTTCAGCCACTGGTACGACAATTTCAGGCAGACCGTGTACAGGCGCTTAGGGCAGATTGGTCTATATGCTCGTAGACCTGTCAGATGCGTTCCACTTACTGCAACTCATTGTCGCTTGCGGTTAGCCTGGAGTAGAGAGCATGCACTGTGGACACCGCAACAGTGGGCTTCTGTGATGTTTTCCGACGAGTCCAGGTTTAGCTTGCAGTCTGATTCTCGCCGGACTGTCATATGAATCCAGGGACTTTCATATGGACTGGCCAGCATTCTCACCGGACTCGAATCCAGTAGAGCACGTGTGGCTGACGAGTTGCTTGGCCGACGAGTTGCAGCCCGTCAACCTCCTCCTACTTGTCTACGGTAACTTCGGAGAGCATTGCTTTTTGAGTGGTGTAATATCCCCCAAGATCAGATAGATAATTTGATACTCAGCATGCCTAGGCGTTGTACGGACTGCATTGCATCGTCTGGGAGACATACAATGCATTAACAATCATACCAACCATGTAATATTGGTTTTTTGTAATTTACTCCAGGGAGAAAAAATCGCTAATGTTTTTAATAATATCAAACATATAGCATCTTTTTTTCCTCTTTACCTTTTGTTTAATAAATAAGCTATGTTTTAATAATATCAAACATATAGCATCTTTTTTTCCTCTTTACCTTTTGTTTAATAAATAAGCTTTACAAATAAGTCAAATTTGTTCTGCTTCTAACTCTTCCTTTGCCTGATTTTGCATTATCCTTAATTGATGGACATGAGTGTATTTTAAGTAGTAAGGAAATACTCGAAATATTTAGGATATCATATTTCACCAGAAATATCGATTTTTACCGTTCCAGAACCCATTTTCATTATTTTTGTGCGTGATGATGACGGTACGTACGGACAGAACAAGTGGCACTTTTTTCTGAAATGGATTTTTTCGTGATGTCTGCATACGTATGTATCTTGCAAAACTCAAAACAAATAGGCGTAGAACTTTGAAATTTTCTGCATGAGACTGCTACAACATCTAGTTGCGTACCTCCCTTTTTTATTGCAGTTGGAAGTACCCAAAGTCTACATATATAGAGAGAGCAGAGCATATTGAAGACGAAGAATTTTGATTGCTTAGAAAGCTAATCCATAATGAGCAGGAAACTTGGCAGTTGAGGAAGACTAAATTAAATTTTTATTTAAATTCACATTTGTGGTCACAATATACTTGGCAATCTACACGTGCCTATTTCCAGAACATTTACATTTTTGATACTATTACGAAGAGCTTAGCAAAATAGCGTCCAAACAGCATAGAATCTGGAGTTAAAAGCGCGCTTTATGGAAAATATGGAATAGTCGTAATATGGAAGATGTCTAAGAGAAAGGTTTTGGTTTAGGTCAGAAAAGTTTCAGTTCTCAAAATTTTCATTTCAAGTTTTGAATAAGCTACGTCATCAGTTTTACGCAAGGTCTGTGACATAGATTAATATAGAAATGGCGCACTCCGGAAAGTTATTGCTACTTTGATACTTTGAGAATACACAGAGGAAACACCCACATTAAAAATGAGAAATCAAGATGCAGTTATTAAATTAAATTAAACCCATCCTACTTACCCTGCTTAAAAATCCTTATCCGACCTTCATTTTCGCAATCGTTTGTCGTACTCATGTTCTTCCAATTACAGAAGTTTTTTTAAGTGACTAAAATATTCATGTTTGGGAAATATCAAATTTAAAGAGAAAATCATTTTGGATAAATAACGAAATTTAACTTTTTATGCGGTCTCCCGTTTCCTATATTTGTATTTTAGAAAGTGTTTTGCTCCTTCTGAGAAAAAAATACAACTAATTTGACACCCCTACGACAAAAAAAAAGTTGACAAGTATAATTAATATTAAAATTTGCAGGTTTCGATTTCATTTTTATCTTGCCTTTAAATATCAGTTAATTAAGTTAGAAAAGTTTGAGGAAATAAGTTTAAACTATGCGCAGAAAAAGTGTGTATGTGTTAACAGGTTGTTCTAGGAAGTTGTATAGTTTCCATAACTTTTTTAAGCAAATGTTAGCTACATCATCAAATTGCTGAACCCTGAACCATAAAAAAGCAAACTGAAAAAGGACCACGGATTTCCCAGCGCCAATTGAAATGCTAATAGCGAGAAATTCGATAATTGTTTACAAATATAGATTATAAGCAAATATATTTTTCTGAAATACTTTACCCCCGTCACTCAGCATGTGATTCAATGTGAATGATAGCTAGTCTGCTTTATCCGTAGCCAAAATAAGAGCATTTCTTTAAATGAAAGATTAATATAGAAATAGCGCAGTCAGGAAAGTTATTGCTACTTTGAAAATATACATATATGTATATATATATATTCTCAAAGGGAGGAGTTAAACATGTTAATGCAAAAAATTATTCATGTTAAGTTATAAATATAATTAAAACAATTATATGTAAATATAAGTTAAAAATAAATTTCAATAAAATTATATATAATTTGAATGTGCACAGAAGTTCTTGAAAAGTGTTATGTAAAATAAAACGGTTGGTTTCAAACAAAATTAAAATAAATCGCCGACAGAAGTCAACAAATATGTTTAAATTCCTTTTATAAATTTACACGCACAAATTAAATAATAATTAATGCTTTGTAACTCATAATAAAGGGAAATCGAGGTAGAATTCATCTTGGGGTTTGAGGTAGAATTCATCTATAACACTATATACTATAATACTATTCATCTATAATTATTTATATTTGGCATGTCAAACGATATATGATTAGTTTATTTTATAGGTATTTAGCAGGACTATACTCTTACCCGTTTTCCTCTTAGTTAATTTCTCACAGAAAATATCTTTATGTAACAAAAGTCCAAAATTATCATTTTTTTTTTATAATTAAGAAAATGTTTTAAGAATTATTCTTCTGCACTGTTAATTTTGAAGTAAGGATTTCCTGTCTAAAGTTGGAAATATCTCCGTTTTTATAATTAAGTAAATGTTTTAAGAATTATGCTTCTCCATTTTTACTTCCTTGTACAAAGTAAAGGAAATACTGTAATCACAAAAAATTCCAGGTATCATATTTCAACGAGAATATCCATTTTGACCCTATCGAAAGCAATTTAACGATGTTTTTGCTTGACATCTGTACGTAAGGATAGAATAAAGGACTCTTTTTCCGCAAACGAATTACAAAACTGATTTAAAATAGATTCAGAAGGGATTTGTTCGTAGTATCCGTACGTACGTATTTATCTCGCATAACTCAAAAATGAATAGTCTCAGAACTTTGAAATTTTGTATATAGGACTGTTTTAACATCCAGATGTGTACTTCCTATTTTGGTTACACGGCCTCACCAAAAGTTTATGTATATATCCATTTTGTTACTGAGCTCAGTGAGCTCAGTTTCTTTATTCTTATATGTTTGTAAATTGTGCAGTTTTTGCTTTAAAAATTATTGAATTACGTTGTTCTTACCTTCCGATAATGTGTTTTTGCCTTTAGATAATCTTCATGCAATAATTGTAGAATTATCCACAATTTAAAATTTTTTTAAGTGCGGCTAAGCCTATTTTTTTGCCATAGCAACCATATTTGTTTACATTTGAAACTTAGCAGAATAGTGAATTAATTGTATAAATTGTTTTAACTGTACTTGGAGTTTTATGTTTTCCTATACCTTTCAATTTTTAATGAACTTATTTTCAGCTTTTATATAATTTCTCTTGCCGGGAAGTGAGAACTGAATTAATTGAATGAGAAGCATATCTCTAATGAAATTCGAGGATATAATATAAAAACATAAATGCTTCGTATTAGCAGCAAATATTGTCGTCAGTCTGTCTCGGACAGAGGAAAAGGTTTACGAGTAGCGCATGCGCATTAGGAAAGCGGCAATGATCCGTCTGTGAAAAATTGTTCCTTTTTTATTTTTTTTTAATTTCTTTTATATATTGCTTCAAATTTGATACAGTATTTGAATAGAACATGTAGTAACGATTATATAAATCTTCAGATGATATAATTTTTGTGATTCTGAATTACAAAATGAATGAGACGTAACGCTTTTAAGTGAACCTAGCGCCAAAGTGTCGCTATGGTAAACAAATGTAGTGAATTTTAATGAGTGCATTCTTTCCATTGAAGTTTGTGTGCTATCGACGAAGTAGATTTAATTAAATTCAATAAGGTTAAATTAAATGCAAAAAAATGCGTATAATTTAAAGTTTTGTACAAGGAAGTTATGCGAAATACACTTCAACATTTTTATGCAAATAATCAATTTTGAAGTTAGGATTTCCTGTCTGAAGTCCGAAATATCACATTTTATAATTAAATAAAAGTTTTAAGAGTTATCCTTTTCTATTGATTAGTGCAAATAATTAATTTTTGAAGTTAGACTTTTCCGTCTGTGTTAATATGCCATTGATAATAATTATTGGTGGACGCCAAAGTTTTCATTTTTGGAGATCCGAATTAAGAGGGGATTTGACAGCGGGCATAACACTGTGATGAGTGGAATTTTCAGCCAATCAACGTGTAAGCGCACAGCATTAAAGGCAATATATTATGAAATTAACTCATTTGTAAAACATTTCAAAGGACTTAAATGACAAAGGATAAAGAGCATATCAGACATTTTATGTCATACGAGTTTAACAGAAGCAGTACTGTAGCTCCAACATGACAAAAATCGCCTAGCGTACGGGAAGCATAGTACTGTCGATTGATTTCTGAAATTTATGAAAGGAAGAAGAGGTTGAAAAGATCAATTACATTTTGAGTGTTCATCAGAGTGATTCCTGAGCAGATTCTAGACCAAGCCATAGCGAATGTCCCATATGCAAACTCTAACCGAATTAGAGGAAATAGTAACCGTATACGTGTTATGTAATACATACTTATCTTAATTCAGTATCAGTAACTGAAGTATACTTATTTTAATTGTAATGATTATCTTAATTCTGTTATCAGTCATAGAAGTTATTATAATGATTTTATTAGTTGATCTTAAATTTTGCTTTGTTGAAAAGTAATTGTTGTCAGTTTAATTTTGGCAGTTTTGGTTAACTCTGAATTTAAGTTGCTTGTGTTAATTTTTCTTTTATCATTAAGGTTGTTTGGTTAACCATTTAATAATGTTTGTTTAACGCTTAATCGTAACTTGTTTTTATTTTTTTAATGTTTAATTTCTGGTTAGGTTGACTCTTAAGGTCATTTTCACTTTGAATTTAAAGTTCTTTGTTTTACACAAGTTGGTGTATTAAGTTTAAAAAGTTTGTTAAGTACTCCTCTTTCTGGTAAAGTTTGAATCCATATTTTCTGACTCTGATGGTAAAGTCGTTTATGGTGTTGGAGAAACGTTCTTAAGAAACATGAATTTCGCTGTGTAACTATAATATTTCAACTGTAGAAACATTCTTCGGTGTTTAATTTAATTTAGTAATTAAAATCTAGTTAGACTAGCTTGTGTCAGACAGTTGCCTGCAAATTTCCTTAACCAAGTTCAAATCTGCACCCTACTTCTAAAGTTTTTCTTTTGTATGCAGCTACGCCACGCCGGGGTTTTGGTACTAGAGTGATTGGGAGTGCGTTAGGCCATGCTAAAAGGCTACCTATGCTAAAAGAGACCCTGTGCGAGGCTACCTGTAGGAATTTGTTATTTCATTCGTAGATAAGGTGAGTGACCATTTGCGACGATTGTAATTCTTGCAGAAATAGGGATATCTGCTAACATCCGGCATACCACCCAATACCTCACCTTATTGTCTTGGATTCTCCTCATAGGGTTGCCTTGCAACTGGCGGCTTTTGGAACTTCAAGCATCGCCAAGCCAGGGGCTGGCGAGAAGAAGAAAAAGAGCCTGCAGCGTCTTCGAAAGGGGATTCGGAAGTTTTCGCCAAACAAGAAGCAGTTGCTGAGACCGAGTATTTGTTCATGAGAGGTCTGTTGAAGGCATCTATAACAGGAGAGAAATGGTCAGCGAAACTATCGGAGGGAAGCCATGGAGAGGAAGAAAGCCTGATACTAAAAATTATTCGTTCTAATTTTTATTACTGTTTTCACAGATTTTCTACCACTACCGGGGAAAATGTGTTCCCCCCAAGGAAGCATAACACGTGTCTATAATTGAAAATTAATCTAACTGGTGAATCCACCACCTAAAGTGTTACCATATGAATGTTGTAGAGGTATGTGAATTCTTTTTTATGTTTCTTAGGAGCGATATGCCACCACCGGAACATGTAACAATAGTTTTAAGTCTTCCTGCGAAATCCTATATCTTTGTCTGGTATGGTTCTTATTTGTTATGTACATATTTGCTTCTTGCTGAGTCACTGTAGATGACTTCGTCTGTTAAACTCTATAAAAAAATATGTTGTAGAAATTTCTTGTTTAATTCTTAATAAATGTTGAGCTTAAAGTTACCAAATCTTGCTTGTTCCAATCCTAATTTAGAACACTGGACCCAATAAATTAAATTAAAACTTGAATGGGTTATGTCAATGGCTTTACACAACAATTTGGTATGTAATATTACATTTGTTGTATTTTCGTTATGGTATTTACAACTATATTTGTTGATACTCAATTAACTTACTGATTGTTATTTACAATATTTGTCACACAATTTCAACCTTTGCAGTATTTTAGTGTTGATATGATTTAAAAGTTGGTTTACACGATCATGGCACTCATCCGTAATGAATCAATAATGTTAAATGCTGAAAATACCATAACATACGGAACAATAGTTGAAAGACGAATTTACTCACTCGGAGGCATCACAAAGCTAGATCAGAAGATTTCTCATCAAGTTTCTGAAATTCACTGAAAAATGAGAATCATTCCCTGTGTTTCTTTGGCTTTTCGTTCCAGAAATGAATCCTATTTGGAATGAATTGCAACGAGGGATGCAAAACTGGTATATAACCGTAATGGTAGCTATTACGGTAAATTTATCATTACGGTATTATTTTTATTTTACCGTTACCAAATTTAACCATTATGGTAAATTAGTCGTTTCTTTCACCTCCAAGTCTTTTCTTCCACCTGTAGAATAGTGTTGCAAAATGCCCAGCTGAGGTGAGATAACTTCCCCACAAAGCGGTATTAAGGTTACCAAAAGGGGGCAGGGGTGAGAGATTTGGCGCGAAATCGCCCATTTGGCGACAGCGATATGCCATACACGGAGTGAAAATATTCAAGAACGCATTCTTAGCCGTTTTCTCGGGAATATTCTCTAAGGTAGGTTAAAGCTATATATACCCTGCCACTCCTGGAAGAAAGTAGTTGTAGTGTTATGTCTTGACTTTAGCTTAAAAGTGATCGACCAAGTCGCGAGCTGTGCTTTGCCGTGAAGCTGTCTTCACCATTATAGCCCGGTTGTGTTGCTAATTGTTTCAGCGTATTTATCGTAGTTTCTCGACGACTGTAAACGTGTTTTTGGAACTGTCCTGTTCAATAGGGCTTACTGGAGAATAAATTTTATTTTGATTCTTCACCAGACGTCATCAGGTGTTACTCCAAATCTACGAACCCGTATATCACAAGAATAGCGTTCTTATCAATGACGGGTTAATCTACTGCAAGGAAGATGGCAAGATTGTAAACTAAAGGGTGGAAACTGCCTGAATATACATACGTACGCATTCTACGTATACTTTTGTTTCGGTTTTTAGCACCTAAATAAGCGGAACATACTTTTACGTAAAAATTACATAAATAACCAGGGAATTAACACTTTCATGTGAGAAAAATGTTTAAATTTTTGGGATTTTTAGTGCTAGGAATTAAGATCATCCAAATTCTTTAAATAAATTATGCAATGGTTTAACTCTAGAAACTAAAACTAATGTGATTTAGAAAGCATATTAGGAATTTTGAGTAAGATAAAATATATTTGTTTGGTTCTTTATTATTGAAAATATATCTTTCAAAGAGATTTTTGCTTTAATGAAACTCCAGGAATAATAACATTTGTGAAAAAAGAGGTAAAAAATTCTTATTGAAAATTAAATTTCTTTATTTCTTCGGAATTTATTACACTGTATTGAAGATTAAAAATTTAGCAGTTAACATTGATTTTATTCATAAATACATATATTTCTCTAACTGTTTGGGAAAAAGGATTTTCTTTCTTCTGAATCTCGGTCGAAATATCTATATGGAAACAAATTTCCTTAGAGATTTGTCTGCATTCAAAGAAGAAGTGAGTTCGAAATTAAATGTAGTGAGATTTTTTAAAATTAATATAGATATGCATTTAATCATTATTGAAAATTTAAGCCCGGCAGTTGCTATTTTATACTGTTTTTTTACTCTAATCCTTGCTGTTGGATATTTAAATCCAGCGCCAGATTTAATTATGTAATTTATTAATTCCTACAGTCACGTATAATCAGAAGTGACTAATGCAATGCATTAAAATGTGTCGTAAAAGATTAAAATTGCTTGGAAGTCGAACTTCTTTTTCTTATTCACCGGTAAGAATAATTTAATTAATTTTCTTATGTATCGAGCGAACGTTGTGCTTTACGAAGCTTGCTTTGCTCCCACCCCCAAGAAGAAGAAAATAGCCTGCAGGAAAGAAAGAGCGGAAGCACAAAAATTAATGCTTTCCTGTATCAATTTGTTGATGTTAGTTATATAAGTACAACACTTTTTCAGAAGTATCTGGTAACAACGCTGGTTAGAGCATATACATTTCATAATAAGCCTTAATGATTCTCAGTTTAAATATTATCTCTAGATCTGATTACCAAGCAATTGGATATAAAGGTGATACTACAAAGAGTCATAATGAAATTTCACTCATAATATATGAAATAAACTGAACATTAATTAATTTTCTTTTGTTTCATCAACAGATTTAGTAAGGTCTTAAATGTAGTAGAATTCTAGGTGCATTAGACAAGATTGGATTACTCAACAACTATTTTAATATTTTTCCCAACTGTGTACAGCTTCAAGTTGATCAGCAATTGTGTCTAAATTGATCACTTTCCGTTTATAACGTTCATACATGATTAACTCTTATCAGACGCTTTAAATTATATGAAACTCATTAAAATTTAAAGATTGAATCTTGTTCCGTGTTCCAACTAGAAGCAACTTTGAAATACATTTGAGAGCGAAGATTCAGTAAATTAAATTATATTGTTGCGTTTTTACGGGTTCGTGGATTTGAGAGTATCCGATGAAAACACGATGCAGAACAATAAAAAGCACAATTTATTTACAGGAATTACTATTTACAGCACAGTTCCAAAATCACCTTTATAAGCGTCGAAAATCTACAATAAATACGCTGAAACAATCAGCAACACAGCTTCAGGCTGTAACTGTAAAGGCAGCTTCACGGCAACACTAATCTTATAATAAAACACCGTGGAACAATCACCAATCCACTGTCAAGCTATACTGTAAAGATAGCTTCACGGCAAAGCACTATCTCGATTGCTTTCCGTTCACAGAACTCTCGCGTAGCAGCTATTCTCACAACTAATCACACTGCTCGCAACACTTCACAAT
>KK112383.1:369865-394751 GCA_000611955.2 Stegodyphus mimosarum
CAGTTCACCTCGATACTCACAGCAGAAGGTACTTGCTTATTTACCTCTATTTCCTGAAAGCGAGTTCCGATGTTTACACCAGGACCATGAATACAATCCGATCCTTTACAAACAGAAGTATCCTGGTTTAGAATCGAGTCCATGTCTACACAATCTTCATTATAAGACACACATACAGTTTCCGAAGTAGGCAAATTTTCTTGCAATACTGGATCACTCTGCGTAGGCTGTACATCAGCTTCTTCCATCTCAGAGTCACATGAGTTATCAGATGGTTCAATACTTGCTAACTGCGACTTCGCAACTTTACTATCAGTTTCTATGATCTCGACAGTCGCATTTCCATTTTCTTCTGTCTCTACTTCAGGCACTTGAGAATCAAAAGCTTCTTTCCCGTCTTTTATTTCTTCATGCTTTCCTCCTTTTCCTTTGACCCCGTTAGATGTTTCATCCATGATTTCTGGATCTTTCTCCAACACTCCACCAGCTACTTCCTCCGTTTCTTCATCCTCTGACTCTTCAGATGCCACTTTGATTTTCGCATCTTCTTTTATGGCTCCAGTTTCTTCTGCAAGCTCCTCTTTCATCTGTTGGAGTTGCTCTCGTAAATTTTCTCTACCGACTTTCCTCTTTTCGCGCTCGGCCTTCATCTCGGCTATTGTTATGTATCACTTATTTCAGTTGTGATTTAAGTTGTTTTAATGGTAATGTTTAACTTATTTTGCTTCAGACTTAAAGTTTAATTTGTTTTAATTTTTGTAGTTGAGCTTAAGTTCTTTGGTTTGTTTAAAAGTAATTGTAGTCATTTAATTTGTTCTCTTGACAGTTTTGGTTAACGCTGATTTTAAGTTGCTTGTGTAATTAATTTTTCTTCTTTACTTTTGGTGGTTAACTATTTAAATTCTGTTTAGTTAATTTATTTTTCTTAACCTTGGTTGTTAATGTTAATCTCTTGTTAAGTTGATACTTAAGGTCAATTTTTTTAAAGTTTGTTACACAAGTTGGTGTTTAAAGTTAATTTAAGTTTTAATTATTTTATGCCCCCTTTTTCTGCTAAATTTGGGATCCATATTTTCTGACTATGGTGGTCGTTTTGGTGTTGTGGAGAATATATAAAAATTTTCATACTTGATTATTATATTTAACTGAAGTTTTTATTATTTCTTACTATGGTGGTCGTGTTTGGTGTCTGAATAAACCCAAGAAAATTTTCTGTGAAATTATTATATTTTCATTTAAGTATCTATCAGTATTGAAGTTAAATTGTTGTAAAATCAATATTTTTCACGTATCCCTTCAAAACTTGCAAATTCAGTCCGTTGCCCTTCCAAATTATTTATCACCTTGTTTTCGATTTCTTCGCCCTCCAGACGGTAGTCTGCGAAACCTCTGTCATCATTCGTAAAAATTGCACCCTGCGGAGAGGCTAGTTTTTACATTACTAACTCTGCCGTAGGGTGAGCTTGGCGCATTGTTTTTGCTTACTTGCAGGTTATTCACATGTTGGATTGGAACCCCTTGACGAGGCTAACAGCGATTCGTCGCCAGATCAGGGAGCTCTTTCTACTGTAGACTGCACCTTCCTGCGTGGTTTTTCCCCGAGGTTGCCGAGCTGTTGGCGGTTTTACTACCATCAAAAATCGCCAATCAAGCGGTCTTGGCGGTTCGAGTAAAAAGGTCTGACGAGAGGCTGACGGCAGGTTTTGACGGGAGATTGACATGCTGCCATTTTTTTGAAGGAAGGAGACGGAGCTGAAAGCGTCAGCGTTATCTGAGAAACATCGATGTCGGAAGAAATAGACGAAAGAAGGATTCGAAGGAGGGCGACGAAAATGTGCTAAACTAATTATTATTTTTTTTCTCTCCATTTTAGAAATGAAGGAGAACTGTCCAAAAATGTATCACTGTGTTCACCCTGTAATCTTCACTGTTTGGAACTTCTAATTGGAACTTCAAATTGGAACGTCAATGTCGGCTGATTCTGAAATGTTAAATTCCCTGTTTGAACTGGTATGATTTTTGTTATATTTTCCACCTTACCGCCACCTATGTACTATTCTGTATCAATTCTAAGTATCTTAAATAAATGCTATATTTAATTTTAACTTTGTAATGTTTTCACTTTAAATTTAAAACACTGGACCTGATTTTAAGACACAACGCAAATATTTAATTAATCTGTTGGAGTACTTTGTAGCAGCTATTCTCACAACTAATCACACTGCTCGCAACACTTCACAATCTCTTCGCAACTCTGCTAACTAACTCCTCCCAGAAACGCAAGGGTTTATATAGCTTTTCTTTAAGTTCGACACGTTTCGAGAAATATCTCGACAGGAAGTTATTCTAGAAGCTTCCCGATTGGACCATGGGATATCGCCGATTAGGTCGCCAAATGGGCGACAAAGTCGCCAATCTGGCAACCCTACCATACACTATTTTATGGCAACCCTAGTGCTATGCCGGAAAGCTTACATACAGGCGCAACCGCCGAATTTTTCGTAACAATATTTAACCCTTTTAGTACCGAACGAAGATATATCGTCGTTCGGTGTACTTGCCAAAAATACCAACGACGATATATCGTTGCGCCTTTGTTGGGGCCTTATTGTACTCATCACAAGAGATCTGTTTTTCAAAATAACTTTATAAAATGTTAAAATGGTTCAGATTCGATGCAACACAAGTGAAAAAATGGTTATTAGATTTAAGTTTTTGTTATATTTTATGCTGATTAGTGCCGCGGGTCTGTATATGTTAGAGCGATAAGATAGAAACGGGACCCGGGATAGTTTCTCTGGACCGTAATCGCAATCTTTATGATGTTTATGATAGTTATCGGAGTATTCAAGTGGCATGCGTGCATCAACTGCGTCCCGTTCCTATCTTATCGCTCTAACATATACAGACCCGCGGCACTAATCAGCATAAAATATAACAAAAAGTTAAATCTAATAACCATTTTTTCACTTGTGTTGCATCGAATATGAACCATTTTAACAATTTATAAAGTTATTTTGAAACACAGACCTCTTGTGATGAGTACAATAAGACCCCAACAAAGGCGTAACGATATATCGTCGTTGGTATTTTTGGCAAGTGCACCGAACGACGATATATCGTCGTTCGGTACTAAAAGGGTTAAACTTCAAAGATTGACAAATGCACTCACTAATATCTTCGCGTTTGTCGAATCTTGTTTCATGCTCCAACTAGAAGCGCCTCTGAAATTTAATTCACAGCGGCGATTTGGTAAATTGAACTAATCTTATACTTTAAAGATTGACAAATACACTCACTAATATCTTTGCGTTGGTCCAATCTTGTTCTGTATTTCAACTAGAACCACCTTTGAAATTTACTTCAGAATGACCATTTGGTAAAACTGAACTTAGTTTCGTGGCTGTAAATATTTTTGATAGCGACAGAGACTTTAGTATATTAGAATCAGACTAATAAATTAACATATTATGAGCATTTTTTGGTCCAAAGGGGCTTTGTCCCTGAAGGACTACTGTTTTCGTTTTGCGATTTGGCGCTTGAAATATTAAAAATCTGAATCACTTTTCAAACTGTTGACACCCAATCTTCCAGCCCTATATTATATTTAAAGAAATTAAATAATGAAGAGTCTGCTTAAATGTATGTATATTTCTCCAAATGTGATAAAACAACGGTACCTAGACCATTCAGTTTTGAATAACGTACGTTTCCACCCGAATATACGCATCTGGAAACCCAAATTTGGAATATGGAATTTGTTGTATTATCTATTTCATATTTTGTAAACCTTTAACGAATTTTTGATTAACAAACTCAAGGATTTCAAAGCGAACAATGACAATGTTGCACAGGAAAAACATTTTTATCTCCAGCGCGTGAGACTGTGTATAGGAAATTCTAAAGATATGCTCAGTTTAAAAATTTTTTGCGATATTGCTCTTAAACTGAATTTAAGTACGAAAAACATGATATTTAATAAATAAAGGTAACACACAAAATGTTTTAAAAGAAAAAATAACTGAAAAGTTTCAGATTTTAAATTACGTCCAAAGGGGCGCTTTTTAACATTTTGTATGCCACCTTTATTTATTTTATCGTTTAAGTGTGAAGAACATGATATTTAATAAATAAAGGTAACACACAAAACTTTAAAAAAAAACGTACCTTTGGATGTAATTTAAAATCTGAAACCTTTCAGATTTTTTTTCTCAAGTTTTGGTTTAGAATCTGATATGGATGCGTCATTTGAGATTAATGTTGGTTTTGTGAATTGGAAGCCACCGATTTCGTCTAAGTTAGTACTATGCGAAATAGTTGCTAACTCGATTGATAATATAAGTTTCTTGCTGGCAATTTGAAGGGTTAGTAAGTATGGAAAGTCATTACCATTTGACCCATGGTACATCCCTCTTCTGTGCCATACTTTTTACCTGTACTTGCAGTGAACTTAGCGGTATAAGAATGGTTTGTTCAGTGAAAGTACATGTATTTACTAATTCGTTACTACAGAATTTGGTGCAATTTCGCAAAATGTTTTGCAGACAGACTGTGATACTGTTATTGATTTAACTGCTCTTTTTATCACATAACTAATATTTTAAGATGGTTACTAATATAAATACTAGGGTTACTTTTCAAGTAATACAGTATGATTAAGTAAGGTATAGAGCTTTCCACAAACAAAATGTTTCTACAGAAATTCATCCTAAGACAAACGCTAATACAGATCAATACCTTTTCAGAGAAAATCCTAAATCAAACGAATATGTATACAAATATCAAAATAGAGCAATACTAACACAGAAATATGTGCTATATTATTACAAATACGATTGCCATATGCATAGACACAGTTCTAAAATTAAACATTCCTAATTCTGTCGTATGTTTTAAAAGTTATTGCGCGTAAAAGGATGCAGTACAGCGCAACGATACGTGCACTAAGTACAATGGATAAATTTTTGGTTTTATAAAGTAACAAAAGGATAGATTAAAATTGTTTACGTATATTTTAGAACTTGCAGAGACATTAGGTATTTTTTGAAAACAGTAGAGATGAAAAATGAACAGTGCCTCGCCGGGACGCGAACCAAGGGCCTCTCGAATACGCGCCGAGCGTGTTGACTACTACATCACGAAGGCATGCTAAGAAGGCGATAGAAATCTCTTATATACTCCCCCTTTTAAAGGGCGACTGAGGATTAGGGGGCCCATTGACAAATCCCGGTGGTCGAGAATCATCATCCACCACTTGTTTTAGTGCGAGCCCTACACCACGAAGGCATGCTAAGAAGGCGATAGAAATCTCTTATATACTCCCCCTTTTAAAGGACGACTGAGGATTAGGGGGCCCATCGCCAAATCCCGGTGGTCGAGAATCATCATCCACCACTTGTTTTAGTGCGAGCCCTACACCACGAAGGCATGATAAGAAGGCTAGGAAAATACTTTATAATAAACTTGAATATTTAATTAATATCTGCGACAGTGAAATCTTACCAATAACTTAATCCTGCAGTTATCTTCAGCTTCCTGCTGGAATTCTACAAGAGGTTTTGGTTAACATTTCTCAAGATACCATTTATCCATATCTATATAATCTTCTGATATTTTGTATACGTTTTTCATGGAAAATGATTTCTTATCACAGTATTATGAAAAGTATTCCATTATTATCAAAATTTGGTAATTTTATGTTAGGGCGAAAACGATTATCGGTAATATTTATTTACAAAGCCAGCTGCGGAGTTCCTTCAGTTGCCATGAAAAGGAGGTTTGCTCTAGTGAAAAAAAAAACAAAACAAAAAAAAAAAAAAAAAGTCGTTCTCCATATTAAGTTTAATGTTTAGACAAACTGAATTAATTTATATTTAATCGTCTTAATAAATGGTGATTACCTAATTAAATCAAGGTTATAATGTTTCATAAAAGTTACTTTTATTCAAAATTTTCGTAATTTTTAGAATTCAGTAAAATGTATAACAGCAAACAGAAATTTTTAACCATGGACAAAAAAATATCATTCTTTCATCCGTGTTTAAAGAATTTAAAATTTAGAAAAATATAATAAAAGAGATTCAAACAATTATCTTTATCGAAATCAAACAAGCCTTCCTAAATTAAATTTACTTTTCAAATGTTTCAGTGTTATAAATTATTCTCATTCGTTCGATGTCTTTGGAGTTAAAACAAAAAGTAATTTTACAAAAGACAGTTTTTTTTCTTTCTTTCTTTTTCTTCGCACTTAAATAAATATTTCATCATTTTCTGTTTAATAATTGCTTTCCTTAAGCTACTTATTTTCAATCTTTGCTTAGAGCTGTGAAACGTTATTGCAGTTATCCATACTCAAAGTAAAGTATTAAAGTTAGATAAATGTCACACAGGAATTCTAAATAAAATTTCAGCTGCTTCAGATGTAAAGCCCTTTTTCTCAAATATTTAATCTTTATACGTAAATGCTTCGTGACTTTGTCACGAAAATTCTTCAGTTCAAGAAAGTGAGACATTTATTTATTATGTGTTTAAAAATATATTTTATTTTGCATATTTTCTATTGTATAAAGCTTAAAAAAATTTCGATTATTCTTTAAGAGCTTTTGCTAACATTATTTTATATAATCATGTTATTCTTTAAAAATATAATCAGTTTTTGAATTTGAATATAATTTATCATTACTTATAAGTCATTTAAAAAAGTCTTCATCGATATATTTTTTATGTCAAATGATTTTCATAAATTGAAGACTAGATATTGTTACGAAATGACCAGCTGCGGTAAGATAGTTTCTTCGCAAAGCGGGGCTAGTGTTGCCAGAAAGTGCTAAGAAAAGGCAGGGTTGCCAGATTTAAAGCGAAGTCGCTCATTTGGCGACAAAATTGACGATATGCCATGGACGGAGCGAAAACATTCTAGAACGAATTCTTATCGATTTCCTTGAGAATGTTTTCGAAGATAGGTCAAAAGTTATAAATACCCTGCCTGTACGCGGAGTAGCAGTGTATCTTGAGAGTATCTAAATAGTGTGTTGAGTTTCGTAATAGTATCTTGTGTTCAAAGATTAGTTTGAGGGCGATCGACAGAGTTGTGCTTTGCCATGAAGCTGTCTTTAACCATTATAGCCTGATAACCTGAAGGCTGTGTTGCTGATTGTTTCAGCGTGTATATCGTAGTTATTCGATGGGTGGAAAAATTGTCATTGGAACTCTCCTGTGTAATACTGACGAATAAATTGTGTTTTGACTATTCACCAAGTGTTGTCATCAATCACTCCAAATCCACTAACCCGTACAACTCAACAATATGTTTGATATTTAGCGTGTATAACCATCAGAAATTTTATACATTTTATTATTTATTAATTACTTATGTAATTTATGCATTGTTGCGTGTTAACGGGTTAATAACAAATCGAATGCCCAAGTCCGATAAAAGGTTAATAAAAGTTATTTTTATAAAAAAAAATATATATATATAACAAAACGGTAGAATTTTCCTCAGAGTTATTCATACAATATCACAATATCGCGCAATATAATCGCAATATAATTTAACTACATAAAAAGCGTCAGAATACAACGCAATGCAAAGAGAAAGCTAATCCGATCCTACCGCGAGTTCGCTACAATTAACAACAGATCACTAAATAAGAACAATTGAACTGAGATGTAACTCGCCGGCTTTTTAAAGCATTTTAATCGATCGCGAGAAAGTTCTGGTAATTTCTGCTTCTCGAGATTTTTGGAAAGCAAAAGAGTAGAATAACGGTTACAGCTAACACATTAGTCAATTACATTTATTCAGTTTAAATATAAATTACGAGATATCTATTTATTAAATGTTAAATGTGCGTGCGCCTGTATTTTTGCTTTTCCGGGGTAGCGTTGTCTGGAATATGTCTCGTGCTGCATTGCACGGCGATATAAAACGATTTTAATGATAATTCTACCAAAAATAGCTGACTAAATACAAAATCTGTAACAGTATTATTATTATTATTTACTGTTAATATTTATATGTTTGTTGGACAAGTAATGAAATGATCATAATTTTTTTTTTGTAATAAATTTCGACAATAACTAAAATATATCAGAGATCTATTCAGGGTTATCTCAGAGATTTATTCAGTTAAAACTAGCTGAATCCGGTTTTAATCTTTCAATCCAAAAGCGTGGATTGCAAACAATTTTAAGACTATTTATCTATTTTTTATTTACTTATTTAAAATTAAATTTGGATAAGATATTTTTATTTAAAGCATATCATGAAAAATGAAGATGCAAAAATCAAATGAGACTTCAACAAGTATATATTTCTTCTAGTATAATAACTGTATATAGAGTTCATTGCTAAAGATGTATCAATTAATATTATAAATGATCCAGAGCCTTGTAATAAATTAGAATATTATGATTATATATATATAGATATACACATTATCTGCATATATGCCGAATAACCATGCATAGAATTGTGAGTTCCGATTTCTCATTGAAAGATTTCAAAGCATATTCCCTTAATACACAGGAATCTGAAACTTTGCGAGCGATTTCCATACATATCACTCGCAATTCAAATGGATATGGAAATACTGTCGACTCAAAATCTATTGATTACTTCTAGAATTGGGGTCGGAAACCCTATAACATAAAGACGCAGTATGTTTAACAAATTGACTTTTGACTTTCTCGGGTATATCGTGTTTTGCTATAAAACATTCTTTCCCAGAAACTTTAACTACAAGTTTCTTTCTTTAATGTTTTGAGAAAAAATCGCCATTGTTCCCACTGTAAGTCTTAGAAACCCCCCCCAACACGTCAGATTCGAATTACAAACTTTTGACAAAACGAACTTTGCCCACAGAAGTTATTACTAGGCCTTTATTTTCACAATCGTTGGTAGTACACATGTTACTGTGAAAGACCGAAATTGGAGAATGTCGACTTTCACCGGAGAATGTCAACATTCACCAAATACGTCGGTGAAAGATCGAATATAACATTGCATTCTTGTACATTCGGACTCTCACCGGTGTATGTCGACAATCACAGATATGCTCTGGTGTAGGTCGAAAATAGAGGAGACTGGCTGTTTCTCATAAATGCAGTTGTAAAAGCAAGGTTGTGCAATTCAAAGTCTCGTAATAGTTTAAGTTGTTGCAATTAATCAGATTTGAATCACATAGTAAGTTTTTTATTACTATTATTTTATTTTCTCATTTACTACGTACTGTATAATTAAGTAAGTTTTTTAACTTCTATTATTTTCCTTTCTCATTTTGAATGTATTGTGTGTTTTAAGTACTTGTGTGTTTTTTCGCGACTGAATTACGGAGAAGAAAATATAATATTCTCATATATTCAACATTCACCATTAGTACATGGTGAATGTCGACATTCACTGGTGTAAGTCAGAAATAAGAGTATTTGGAAAATATTTCGGACTAACACCAAGCGACTGTGTGAATGTTGACATTGAGCGGTGAAAGTCGACATTCTCCAGATTTCGGTGTTTCACCGTAACACACATATATTTCCAGTTACAAACATGTTTTAAATTTTACAAAGATTCGCATTTTGGCATTTTTAAATTCAAAGAAATCAATTTTGTAAAAATTACGAAATCTAACTTTTTATGTGTTCCTTCGGTCCCTACAATTATATTTCGGAAAATATGCTACTCGTTATGAAAAATAAAACACTTAACGTTTGCCTTCTGTAAGAAACAAATTGATCGAAATATTTGATATAGAAATGGGGAATCATATTCAGCGGCCATTATACAATTTGAGGAGCAATATGTTTGTATTTGTACGTAACTAAAAAGAAAATATCGTTTGGGAAAATGTTTTGATGTTACTAGATTACTTGACGAACACTGCTATGTTGGTTATCATAAAAATTACTGATTATATGTATATTTCCCTTTCAAAATAGAGACATTATTCACGACGTTTTATAGAATTTTAGCTCTAGAAACACTGGCAGGCCTCAGTATTGGCAGGCAACCAATTCCTAATATTATTTGCATTAATTAAAAATGAAAAAAAAAGTTCTAGTTTAAGGAATTATTTGCAAGACTACCAGATTATATTTCTAAAATATAAACCGTAAGAATAATATTAATAATACTTATATTTTTAGCCCAAAAGGGACATTAGCCGTGAATGGGATATTAGTCTCTAAACGACATTTTACAATAAATCGTTATAAACGCAATATCACTTTGCACACTCTAGCCAACAAATATTATCGCTGTGTATTATATTTAAAGGAATTAAATAATGAAAAATCTGCATGAATGTATGTACGTTTCTTCACTTGAACAAAAAACAACTGTACCTAGAACTATCAAATTTTGAAAAATGTAGTCCTCCACCCGAACATGAGCACTTCGGAGCTCGAATTTTGAATTTTTTTTTATAATTATCTACTTAACAATTTGTTAAACTTTCACGGAATAAAACACTTCATCTCCAGCACGTAAGGCTGTCTATTGGAAATTATACAGATATGCCGTTTTTTAAACATTTTGTGATTTTGCTGTTGAATCGAATTTTATATGGCGTAAGAGCCAAGAATATGATACTTATTAAATAAAGTAACCATACAAAACGTTAATAATTAAAAGACAAAAATAAGCCATCTTAGTAAGAAAACTGAATAATGATATGTGAACTCATCAAATATGAAATTTTATTCCATTCTAATAGGTGAAATAAATATTTGAAGTGTTAAAGTTTAATGCTTTAAATTTGGTAAGCCAATTACATCAAAATGTAGAGCGAAAATGGATGCAAAACAGGATTATTTATGTAATAAAAATGTTCTGCTTTTGCACATTTCAAGTATTTCAAGATTTTTAATAATATTATATGTTTTGTATTGTTATGAACCCGAGATTTATTACAAATTAAAGTCACTAAAATTTCACTTGACGGTAATCTTCCGAAAAAAAATATTTTAAAATTAAGCGCTAAACTATGTCTACGTCAAAATCATCATGACGTATTCTGTGTTATTTTCCAGTGTTTGCAAAATTTCAGTTAACTTGATTAATAATCTTTTAAACTCACTTTAAATTAATGTAATGTTTTGATAGTAAAATTCATAGTTTTAAATTAAAAAGAAAATTTATTGCGGGCTCTCTCTTTGAGTTTAAAGAGCCAATGGTGTTCAAAGTATAGGATTACTAATGGGAGTGCGAGGATGTTGCAGAACAAATGAAACAAACAAAAGATTTTACACATACATTTATTTTATGCAAAGTTGGTTGATGATGTGAGAAGTAGGATGCATAATTTAAGACGTCGGCAGTCATATTCTTAGTAAATAATAAATTTACAAATGAATTACCAAGTTTGCTTGGATAGCTACTTGGCAACATATTGAGATTAAAATGATGTTTGATGAGATCAAACGCATCTTTATTTCGTTTGACGTCTACATTGAAATCTTTCATCCTAATAGGAACATCTCTATCTACAGCAAAATTTTTATGGATCAATAACGTAGTCTCAGAACGCTTTTTCAAAGCGCAACGGATGCTAAAATAAATCTTCACTGTCCGTTAGCAATTACAAGATATACAATTATCCCCTGCTTCTGAGTTCTGTATTCTTTTATGCTGCTCAACATAATTTCTATTGATACACTCGTCAAATTTCTGTAAATCACAACACCATTAGTTTCGCGAAATACAATAAAATACAGCAAACACAACCCGAACTCACTGACTGTCTACGCGCGACTGTCTACAAGGCGATCTTGGCACTCACGCGTGGTCGCGCATGCGCACGAAGCTTCACCACAATTTCGTTATTTTTGACTCGTTAATATGCGTAGAGATTTTGTCCAATTAAAAAAAAATTTTGTTTGCTAATCTGCTGTTTTACTTACCTAATGATGTATTTAAATTGATTGTAACATTTGTAGTTTCAAAGATTTTTTTTTGTTTGCTGACCTGCGGTTTTACCTATCTAATGGTGTATTTAAATTGATCGTAGCATTTGTAGTTTTTTCTGCATTCTCCTGTTGTGTGATACATTATCGCATACTCTTTTTAATATGACAAAATTAAAAAAAAATCGGAACGGTTTCAGATTTTAAACGGTCACTCAAAACGGTTTGGTAAGCTTTTTTACACTCTGGCTGAACTCGCAGTCTACCATTCTGCTGGTACATTCACTCCTACTAACCTATTTATTTGTCTGATTAGCTCTATTATTAAACATCATTTTCTTCGCACCTGCACCATATACAATTCAATAACAAAATTACAAACATTTTAAAAGCAGCATAAATTTATAATTGTCGATGCAGCGTTAAGTGTTGGCATGCATTTTTTTGCAATGTTTTCAGTCTTTTCTCAATTTTCTTACTAAGGTGGCTTTGCAAAACATTTTTTTGTCTTTTTATTATCCCCGTTTTGTGTGTTTGTTTATTCCATATCACGCGTTTAGAGTTTATGCCACACAAAATTCGATTCATCAGTAAAATTACCAGATATTTATAAAAAAAAGCATATAGAAATGGAGTTTCCGATAGACAGTTTCGCTGGAGATAAAAATATTTTTTTTCCTGTGCAGTGTTGCCACTGCTTGCTTTAAAGTAGTTGAGTCTGTTAATCAAAAGTTCATTAAAGTTCTACAAAATATGAAAAATATAATAAAAAAAGAAATTCAAAATTCTGACTTCCAGGTGCCTATGTTCGGGTAGAAGACTAAGCTATTCAAAATTGGATGGCTCTATGTACCTCTTTTTCACAATGCGAAAGACACGCATATTCATGAAGATTCTTCATTATTTAATTTATTTAGCACAGAGCGATAATATTTGATGGCAACAATTGGAAAAATGATACTCTGTTTACAGTGATTCAATGCAAAATGCCATTTGGAAACTAATATCTCATTGGAAACTAAAGTCACTTTCGGGCTATTGAAAGGCGATATTCCTTCATAATGCTTTTACTCGATATGTTGCTAGCTGTTGGAAAAGGTTTCTCTACGAAAAGGTCAAGATATCCATGCAGCAGTGATTTCTTATTCTAACTAATATTCACGAGAAGCATTTCTAAGCTTTAAAACTGGCAAAAAGCTTTTGGATTGTCAGTTTAAAGAATAGAAATAATTTCAAATTACCCTTTACGGAAAGAGAATGAAAATTTAATTTGCTTTTTTAGTAATAATTTTATATTTTCTGGGCGATGAAAGTCTCTAGTCTCTTTCCATTATAGTAAGGAATCTACTAATTAGTTTACTTCACTAATTAGTACTACTAATTAGTGAAACAAATTAACTAATATTAGCTTATTGTGCCAAAATCTCTGTCTTTCGAACACACTATTGAGACATGCTAGGAGACATTTATGATACCTGATATGTTAGTAGATTATGCTCAAATTTAAACTCAAATTAGTACGTGAATCAAAGGTTAATGTTTATTCATGTAGCAGTCCGCAGTACATATTTCTATTATTTCCAAAGCAAACAGATTAATTAAACAGAGCATTTGTCCATGAACCGACATTATTTACATGAATTATTTTACGAAATCAAGGCGTATATATTTTATTCATAATGAAAGTTTATTTGGAGATTGTTTTAAACAGGGCTGTTTTCTAATAAAATTTCTAAGGGAAAGTTGTTTTTTTTTTCGAGCGGCGGACACTATTTTGTCTTTTTTGACACTGGCCGCTCTTAAGACCGGAAATAGAGGTCATTTTATAGTGGAGGAACCTAACAGGCAGCCACCATTACCTCCTATGAAAGGACGGGCAGTTACAACCATGCCTTCTTCGAGATTCGAACCCAGGTCCTTTTGGTATTCTAGTCGGCTTCCCTAACCACTATACGATCTGATTTGATCTTTTCAGATTTCAAAGAGTTACTAAAATTTCTAATGGAATATATGCTCTAAACATGTTATTTTAAGTGCTTCTGTGAACCTTAATACAAAGAAAGATAAGAAAATTTCTGCAACTGATTCATAAGTTTACGAAGGTTTGTTTTCTATAGTTCATACTACAGACAAGCACTTCAACTACTGTTTTCCAACGGGTTAACAATATGTTATTTGTAAGTTCATTTCAGAAATATTTTAAATCTCTAAAATTAAAGAAATGAAACGTTTTGTTTTTCAGAAATGTAGACTTGTATAGGCATTTTCACTACAGGTTTGTGTTTTAGTAAACAGCACTCACTTTCTCGTGCACAAGAAAAGAAAGCTTTCAGTATTTTTAGTATTTTACAATCAACCTCTAAGCTGATAACAGTTCAAGATATGGCAATCCATAGTACTGACACTTTTGCAGTACTCTCTTATCTATTGTTGCTCTAATACTAAACAGTACAAAATGCTGCTACCTTCTTCTTTAATTACTTTTTTTCCTTTATTACTTTAGAAACAAATGGAAAAGGAAAATTAAGTAAAATTGGATAATAACATGTTATTAAGACATCCCTAAACTAGTATGCCCATTATCCATTTATATTGCCATTTATGTATTTAAAACATCCGTAGTTAACATTGTTGGAGCTTTTAATTACTTAAGAGTTTATGTTTATGTTTTAAGTTCAATATCAAATAACGTCAATATTTGGATAATCAATTCTAAATCACATGAATATGTAAAGTTAGTGACAACATGATAAACACAATATATACTGTAAAACTAGTGTTCAAATCAATCGTAAATAGTGACCAAGAGCTCCAACAGAATAATTAAAGTTGCGTTGTGAAAAATACTGTGGGGTCCAGTGTTCTAAATTAAAAGTGAAAACATTACAAGAAAGTTAAAATTAAATATGGAATTTATTAAGATATTACTGAATAAATACAAATAGTTACATTGGTGGCGGTGTGGTGTAATAAATAAAATTTTCATACCGTTCCAAACAGCGAAGTTAACATAGTAGATACATTGTAGGCTCAGACATCCGACAAGCAAACTTCGGCCACGTCACAGCGCAACCACAATTTAACGTTCCAAACAGTGAAGTTAACATAGTAGATACATTGTAGGCTCAGACAAAGGCAAGGTTACTTGTTACCGAAATCATGGCAGTAGACGTCAACAATATTGGTAGAGAGTGCCATTGCTTGCCTTCTATAAGGAGAGAAAAAAGGAGTAATTAGTTAAGAAAAAGTTTAGACATTTGCGTCGCCCTCCATAGTAGCCTTCTCTCATCCATTTCCTTCACACATCGTTCTATGAACGCAGACAGCTACTCTTCAGATAGTATTTTTCTTTCGTGTCTCGCTCTCCGCTCCGTCTCCTTCCGTCTCGCCCCTTCGTCGCTAGTTCCCACGCTTTTTACTCCATTCGCCAAAACTGCTCGATTGGCGATTTTAGATGGTAGGAAAACCGCCAACAGCCCGGCAACCCCAGGGGAAAAACACGCAGGAAGGTGAAGCCAATGTAGTAAGAGCTCCAGAAATTGGCGAATAATCGCTGATACACCAAGGTCACTCAACTCTAGCCTCGTCGAGGGATCACACTCCAGCATAGGAAAAGCCTGCGGCGAGTAAGCAAAATACCCCGTCCCCTTGACCTTGCTGCAGGGTTAGTAGTGTAGAAACTAGCCTCTTCAGCAGGGTGCAAGACGTTTCAGTGATGAAAGATGATTCACAGACTACCGTCTGGCGGGTGAAGAAATCGAAAACAAGCTAATAAATTATTTGGAAAGGCAACGGAAAAGTTTTTGAGGAAATGGTATTAATTATTGATTTTACACACAAATTAACTTCAATACTGATAAGTACTTAAATAAAAATATAATAATTACATAGATAATTTTCTTGGGTTTATTACAACACCAAACACGACCACCATAGTAAGGAAATAAAAATTACTTCAGTTAAAATACAATAATCAAGTATGAAAATTTTTTTTATATTCTCCACAACACCAAAACGACCACCATAGTCAGAAAATATGGATCAATAATTTAGCAGAAAAGGGGGCACATTAAAACTTAATTAAACTTTAAACACCAACTTGTGTAAACAAACTTTAAAAGATTGACCTTAAGGGTCAACTTATCAAGAAATTAACATTAACAACCAAGGCTAAGAAAAAATAATTAACTAAACAGAAATTTAAATAGTTAACCAACCAAAAGTAAAGAAGAAAAAAAATTAATACTCAAGCAACTTAAAATCAGCGTTAACCAAAACTGTCAAGAGAACAAATTAAATGACTACAATTACTTTTCAACAAGCCAAAGAAACTTAAGTTCAACTACAAAAATAAAAACAAATTAATCTTTAAGTCTGAAGCAGAATAAATTAAATCATTACCTTTAAAACAATTTAAATCACAACTGAAATAAGTAATACATAACAACATTTAGTTAATATATCAGGTATATATAGAGTTATCATTAAAAAAGACTTTTTCGATGTAGGAACCTCTAACGTCCTATCGTTGAACTAATCGAAATAAAATTTCAGATGCTGTTACTTGAAGGTACTCGCTCGGAACTGTGATGATTTAAAACAATAGAGCTCTCACTGTTACAATAAAAGTTTTTTGAAATTTTCGAACGACAACACCCTTGCGCAAATTGATCAGCTCATTGAAAAATTATAAATGGCGCTGGAACGATACACGTACGGCGAAAATTGTCGGAATATATCATTTGCGGAGAAGAGCATTGTAAAGGTCGAATGGCAACACAAGACAGCATAGTGTGAAGGGGAACTTATACAGGAATCACGGGTTCCTCACGTGCCCACCGTCGCAGACAATAACGCATTGCATGTGAGAGATAGCTAATCTGTATAATTTCACGTTTTATGTCATCCTTCAATTCTTATAAATACTCGTGGATTTGATGTATACACCTTAGATTTTAGATATAACCAGAAATCCATTTCAGTGAGGTTGGGGATCGCGATGGCCCAAAATTGAAACGCTACGGGAGATGAATCTGTCTCCAAAGTGTTGTTGCATCACTTGCCGAAAACGTGTGGCGACATGTGGTGGAGCATCATCTTGCATTCATATAATGCTATGAACAACATTTAGTTGAAGAAATTCTGGAATTACGCAATGTTGCATTGTTGTGTACTAAGCATTTTTTGTATAACTGTGAGTGGGGCTTTTTCTGTCTATCTCTGTGAATTATTCAAAGTGCATATGTAAAAAGACTCTGTGTTGTCATTTGTCCTTTACAATGCTTTTCTTGCAAACGTTTTACGCTGATGATTTCTGTCATATGTGTATCGTTCCAACACCATTTATGGATATTCAGTGCGCTGGTGAATTTCTGCAGGAAAACGTAGGTACTGCCATTCGAAAATTCGATATTTTTTGTCTGCAACCGTAAGCGTGAGAGCTTTATTGTTTTAAATAACCACAATCTCGACAACATGTATTCACATTATTATGTCTGAAATTTAATTTCGGTTGTTTAAGTGGATAGGCCGCTAAAGATTCATCTGTCGGGGAAGCTTTTTTATGACCACCCTGTATATGAGAAAATGCGCTTGAGAAAATGCAACCACCTTCTAACATTTAAAACACAGACAATTACTTGTAAATTTAATGCAATAGTTGGCTGATTTTTGGTCTATCAGTAAGGATGTTAAAGAGGTGTAAGAAATACTTTGATAAGCCAGCAAATTTAAAACAGAACCATGTCTCTTAAAACAGTAAAGCATGATTCTTAGAGCTATAACGTACCATATATTTTAAAGCTACAGAGATCCATGTTTAAATTATAACTAACAAAGATTAGTTTATTCAAAAAGCATTCGTATGTATTAAACCACTATATTTTTTTCATGGAGATAAAAAGGTGTAAATTTATTTTGTTTTTATTTTATTTGGGCACTCACATGTTATCGGAAACGCATTATTTTAATATTTCCGCTTGAGGAATTTTCCAGCAGTGGAAGAAACTATGGCAAAATTTCTGCTGGAATGCAGATTTTTGACGCAAAATCTGTAAATGGAACAACGAGAAGATGCTTTTGCTAGAGAGCTGAGGCCTTCGCGATGGCGAATCTCTGCAAATTCTTTGTGTTGTTTTAAGCAGAACGCTGTGTATTTGGCAGAAGAATAGTGTACAAAAAATTCCAGAAAGTTTTGAAGGCAAATGAAAGTGATTTATTTTTTTTACAATATCACGTAACCCTTACTTAATAATTAAAACTTGCGTTTAAAATCGCTAAAATGTGTTCTCTTCTCTAACATCGATAGTTTGAGAATCTTTAAAAAGAAAGTCGCGAAAACTTGCATCCAATGCCAACGATTATATATTACGGAGTGCCATAAGTAACGTTTTATTTTTTATTTGCAAAAACTCGCCAAATTGCGCCCAGGTAGTTGCGTTAATAAGTACCTTTATTTCTATCTGTTAAATGCAAAATTTAGTTATGAATATTCTTAATGTGCCCGTACATTAGGTTTTGATTTGAAATGCGACAATATGTTTAGAAATCAAAATTTTCAGTATTGTCTTGCATATTTTAATTTGCTATCAATAATTTTTATATTTGTTAATGTATTTTCATAATAATAAATAGTAGGAACATTGACGCTGTATAGTGTCGTAGAATTAGAGGATTAAAATTTTAAAAACCAAGTAAAGAAGCAAAGTCTATATCCCAAAGGATATATGAGTAGTTTCTTAATGAAAAAAAATTATTATGATTTTATTCTCTCGCTGTAAGAGGATGTAAACTTCTAACACACATATTAGTTGTTCCTGTGCAGCAACAAAGGTATAATTCTGAAGTCTTGTGTATGACATAAAATTGAGCTCTAAGCCGAAAGCATGGCACATTATATTTTACAAGTTGAAACGCAATGGTCAGTAATGGAATGGAGAGATCATGAAACGGATTCATCATGGAACTGATGAGTTCAAATGATCATCATGGAAATACTGGTATGTTTAGAGGCCTTGTTTGGATATATGAGCCATACTGACGCCAGTGTCTGAATATGCCAGTTTTTCTGTTAAAAAGTTATGTTTGACATGCATATTAGCTCACAGGATAATATAAATGTGCAAGAAAGGCTCTGGTTTGTAAACACCTGGCGAGAGAAGCCAAATGGTTAGAAGCACTCAACGCCACAGAATCAAATCGCTAATAGTCACTGTACAACGTGGCCTGAAAATGGCAGAACACGCTTTAAAAATAACTTGCGTAACCTTCGCTTAAATAGCACTTCTTTCTTCTTAATCTGAATAAACGATGGCTATCTCATTTACATTCTGGCACGAAAAATTATGAGTGAAAAGAGAGTGATAGGAAAGCACTAAAACTTAAAATTAACTATTAGTTAAAAATGAATAGATAAACCTCATAATGTTACGTTTGTTATGTAGAAAATGTGAAGGAGAAGTATTTTGAAATGAAATCTAAAGAATATGAAACTTCATAGAAAATAAATATGAATTTAAAAAAAATTATCTCTCTCATGAAACGGTCAAAGATTTTCTGTAAAAATAACGTCAACATAACATCCATTTCGGTTTAATCCTTAAATCAGGTCTCATTTTTATTCAATATTAGGTTAAGCTAAATGTGAAACATATTACAAAGGCCTCTCTTTCGAGAAGATTACAACCATTCTGGACTTTTTAGAGGAAAATTTTTTATCTTAGTTAGCAACACATCTGAAGATCTCTGTAAACACCAGTCGGGCCATTCAGTCGCATTAAGGAATTGAAAAACTGTTAGCGTTCTATACTATTATTCTCACAACCACTATGGTCTAAGATAAATTTAAATCAATAGCACAAAACCAAATGACAAAAAAGCTAAAAAGAACGCGGATCCTTCACCATTTTATAAAACTAATTAACTGTGTTTGGATAAAAAATGTTTGAACCTTCTGTGAACTCGCATCATCTGTAATGATGTAGAAACGTTTATTCATCATAAAACCAACATAAAAGCGGCAGCTACAAGGGAAGGAATAGTTGTAAATCGGTTGAAAATGTGCCAAAAGAAGAAAGTTATTCTTCAGAAGAAACAAAACCGATGATAAATGTCTACGAAAAGACTCTTTTATCGTTACCCATCGTTGCGCTATCATGAATCTAGTGGATGGAAAAACTGAAAGTACTCACCACAAGCAATAAACAGTCCTTTAAAAAACTGTAAAATACTTTCAGAAGAATTTTCCAATAAGGACTGCTGTCTGAAACATCCGTTTCCATTCGTATTGCTGCATGGACTTTCGCCTCCAAATCGCTTAATGCGAAATAATGTAGTCGACAGGCACGTAAGTACATTTATGGGGATCAAGACCATCGTGGTAGGGAAAAGAAGACAAGAAAAAGAAGAAAACGGGAAAAAAGCAAAGACCCATCCATAAAAAAGGAATATTTCACATTCCACAGAAACCATCTGGCGACTTTTGCTTCAATTTGACATCTACCATTTTATTTCTACCGCCAAAGGTTGTCATATCCATTCTTTACGCGTAAAAACTTCCGATCGCAAAAAATATTGAGGAAATAAGAAAGAGCAAAAATCTAATATCTGTGAGTTAGAAAAATGTCATACAGTAGTACCCCGAGGAAAGAGAAGAAGGATGTAAGTTCCAAAGTATGGAACCTCGAGGTAGGTAGGACAAGTTAAAACGATATTTCATTGAATTCGATAGGCGTATATATTTTACGCTGGCATTCCAAGTAATATTAAAACATATTATTTTTTCAATATATTTCTTTTACATTATTATAACCAGCTTTTGAGCTAAATTTTGAGGAAATATAATTTCTTCTATATTTGAACTATTTTTCTCTTTCATGTTATATAAAATTCAACGTTAGGTTGCAAAGCACAGAAATAGAGAAATGATGCGATTTAGAATTCTTGAGCAATTCAATGGTAATTATATTACCGTAATATTGAAAAGGCTAGTAAATGCTATTAACTTAAGTATATAAGTTATTACGTCTGTTTTGATAGATTTTAGATCTAAACTAGAATTCAATAATTTTCTTTTTACCTTCTGTGAATTGGAATCGCAGCAAAATACAGAAAAAACAGATTAAATAATAGTTTTCATGATATAGCATAACTAGTAATTGTCCCATTATTGTTTTATTATTCACAGAACATAGCCGACTGTTTTGTTTACCAATATTCTGAATTTTGACTTCCTTTTACGAAGTAGGAAATATTGGTAATAGAGGAAAATTTCGGGTAACTTACTTGAACGAAAACATCCATTTTGATCACTCTCGAACCAATTGAACCATCTCGATCCATTTGAGCGATGCTTTTGTGTGAAATCTGTACGTGCGGGTAGAATGAACGATCTTTTTTTCCTTTTTTTCCAAAACGGTTTGTAAAATGTATGCAGAAGAGATTTTTTTCGTGACGTCTGCACGTATATATGTATCTCGCATAACTCAAAAATGAGTAGCCGTAGAACGCTGAAATTCTGTACATGGAACTTCTATAAAATGTAGTTCTGCACCTCCCGTTTTTGTTGCAATGGGCCACACCAAATGTGTGTGTGTGTATATATATATATATATATGCCATTTTGTCACACGGCTCGAAAAGTTCAGTTTTTTTTATTCTTATATGTTGGTAAATTGCAGATTTTGTTGCTTTAAAAGTTATTGGATTATGTTATTCTTATGTCCTGGTTAAGGTTTTTATGCCTTTAGTTAATCTGCATGCAATAGTTACAGAATTATTAATAATTTAAAAGTGAGCCTAGTCCTAACGAGGCTGCCATTTGTTTACGTTTGAAACATTATAGGACAGTAAATTAAGTCATTTGATGAAACAACTTCCGTGTCTGTTTGCTGAGTGTGACGAAAAGTTAACTTTCCACTTTTGTGCTCCGAATTGCATGTTTTTGCGTAGAAACTCTAATTTTAATTGCAAACAAATGTTTTAACTGTATTTGATGTTTCCGGCTTTTCTGTGCTTTAACACTTTTAATGAAGATGTTTTGAATTTGTATGCATTATTGCCTTAGCACGAAATGAGATCCGAATTAATTGAATGAGAAATATATCTCTGATCAAATGTGAGGAAATAAGTTTAAACGAAATGCAGCAAAAAATGCTTATAGTTTAATGGGCCGTACAAAGAAGTCGTGTAGTCCGCACATCAGATATTTTTCACTTTAGGCTTCTGTAATTTTGAAATTAATCCATTGCTTGTTTTTCTGTAGAAGACAGGTCAAACATTTTAATATATTTTTTCCAAAATGGAAGGAAAATATACAATATTAACAGTTAATTTAAAAAAAAAAACCAGGCCGTGGTTTGTCACCAATCAATCGGGGTTATACCAAACGAAAGCACAAATGTTATGAGTATGGCCATAACTGGTGATAAATTGCGCTGTTTGGCGAGTTTCGTGGTCGATAGGATAATAAGTGAATACCAGCAGAAATTTTCTGTCATCAACAAAAGCACCTCGAGCCATGGGAAAATACTAGCAAAGATGCTTATATGATAATTTAATAATAATATTGCTTATTTCAGTTCAAAGTGACAGAAAAATAAATTCACGTTGTTGTTGTTGCTCATCCTCACTTGTCTGACAGAGTCAGCCCAAGCTCACGAGAATTCTCGTGTCAAGGAGCGCTAGATTACGCCTGTCGTGGCAACAGCCTTGAGTACTTAACAGGTGATGGTACGATTTGGCTCAGTTCCGCACCCAATTTTCATGGAAAGCGCCCCGAGAGGACGGGTCCGAAGGTCTCCCACCCTTCTCTCCTTCCACCAAACAACATGAGAGGACTTTTGGCTCGCCGCATATTTAGAGTGCCGTCATGCCTTCTCCGGGATTCGAACCCGAGCCCTTCTGCACGGCAGTCAGCGACGCTAACCACTATACCAGCTGGGCGGCAAAAAAATTCATTTTTATAGGTACTAAGATAACTGTAAAATATATGTGGTGTCAAGAGTGCATATAAAGATTGGAAGCGTTTAAATAAGGATTAATAAATTATATATTTTAAAAGTTTTAATAACGTCAAAAATCTAGTTTCTCCATCACTACATAAATTTTGCAGCATGCATGAAGTTCCATTAACGCTTTTTTTTGTATTGGCTGAGAAATCTAAAGAGCTAAGTTAGAGTTTATACGCATTTATTGAACACTTAATTTAATTACCTAACTTTTGACAGAATTCAAATTAAGTGAAAAGGGCATTAATAATCTCATTACCTCTTTGAGGAAGTGTGTTAAATACAGAAAATAATTTCAGTAATTCGAAACCCATTTAACAGTACTGAACTGTAGTCAGAGATAATTTTATAATGTTTAATTAACTTAGTATAAAACGAATTAAATTATGTGGTTTAAAAGGAAAGGCATATCTGCTTAACCATAAGCAAATGCTAAAATTCAAGCAATTGTGGCTTTAATTTCAATAGAAAGATTCTTAATGCATTTCTAGAGAAAGCGAATGCTCTTTGTATACCTGAGATACTAATGATTCAGAGATTTGAATGTTCAATGGACCGCCAAAGCATATAAAAAGAGCCAATAGCGAGAATTAATGATAGCTGAAATTGACAGATCTTGATGAATGTGGAAGTATTCAAAACAGTCTAATTATCATATGAAAGACACTCCTTTTTAACTCTTGGACATTTTTACAGAAAGGCAAATTGCAACAATAGTATTGATCAGCAATATTTAGCGATAGAAATCTGATTAATTTCTTCTTTTGAAGTAAGGTTTGTGCATTTTAGTGAGAAAGCTTTCTTTTCGTTCGATTAATGCTTTATAAATTTCGCGAGAACAATGATATTAATTTTTCATTAATTCTGGTCTAGCATAAAAAAATCATTTATGTTAGTTATTAATGAAAGAAAATACCTAGCAATCAGCAGTGTGAAAAATTTTAGCAGTTTTGTAATTTGTAGGTCTAGCAGGAAAGTCTCTCCAGTTTAAAACAGAAACGGAAAGGACTACATAGATTTTATTTCAGATTCAATTTTACTCTCTTACAGAATATTATTTTCAATATTGTCAACAATTTTTACAGATAATATCATTTCAAAATTTGCCTTCATGTGTTACGTACTCCTGTAGTCCACTCACAAGTTCTATAGGTAACTTCTCCTCTTTGCCTTCGATACTAACGGCATTTTAATGTGGTTTGGTTTATATGATAATGGCAAAACACTGTAGGTTATCTGCCTAAAGACAGCTATGCCTTCGTGGAGGACATTCTAAAGGAAACTTTATATATCTTCTAAAAATACAAGCCTCTCTGTGAGGTCTATGTGGAAGTCGACTTGTTAGGAGAGAAATTCTGGGTATAAATACTCAATACTGTGACTACATATACTCAACTGAAACTAATTTTTATTTGACGTGCACTATCAGAAGCAAAACGAGATCCTAACGTTAAGAACTAAATATGTCTACCAGACACAAGCAAGTTCAAAGTAAAACATTCCAGAAAAAAAGTATAGACGGACTTACCTGGGTAATGTGAAGATGACCACAGGGGAGAATGCTGAAGACGGAGCTTAGGGCAGAATTAGAAAAACGAATGAGGTTGATTCATATATCAACACTTTTATTTTTACCAGAGTACAGAACACAACTTTTCCAAGAATGACTGATTTAAGTTATTAAATTAACTAAATTCTTAGGTCTTCTAAGAACAAACGCCTTCAGTCATAGGTTGCAGATATTTAAGAAAATTAAAGGTGCTTATAATTCTTGATCGAAGCAATAAAAAAGTGAATGACCAAGCGCACATCGCAGAACTTTTAAACAGAAGCCAGAGGCATTGCATGTGTAGTGCCCGTGAGGTTGAGTTTATTTGTAAAACTAGGAGATGATGCTATGGGAGACGTTATCCTATAGAGCATATTAATTGAAGATAGGATACTCGTTGTATTTTTATTTATGTCAAGAGGGAAAG
>KK112385.1:0-53441 GCA_000611955.2 Stegodyphus mimosarum
TGAGACCCGCTAACTTCCGTAAACCGTCTGCGTTTGTGGATGCATAATTGTAACGGACTAAAGCCTTGTCCCCTCTCAGTAAAGTCAAATAGACCCACCCGCCAATCAACGGAGGACCACAGAATGGCTTCCTCCATTAAGTTGTTAAGGGAAGGCTATACCGATCTTTTTGAGGCAATATTATTCGCGTATATTGTAGATGGTGCCAGTGATCCTAGAACAGGCGTCCCGGGGAGGGGGAACTTTCGCTTCAAATGTTGTCACATGCGCACACTAGATGGCTCTTCATGTAGGAAACTTCGGCAAGAGTGTGAATTTTTGTGTGATATTTTGACTTTTTACGATTAAATTTTTTAATTTAAATGAATTTAATTTCTACTAGATTAAAACTGATTTTACTTCTTGCTTTATGTAAGAGAAGCAGAATGCAGTGTTTTCTATTAATATGTAAGAGATGATTGCAGCAAGGAGATGCAAATAATTTAATTTAAGAAATGCACTTGAACACATCGTAATTTGTTTTAATTACTTTCGCATGACACCTCATCAATTCGATGACTTTCTAGCCCTCATTTATTCAGAAGCAGAACACTAATTTTTGTTAGAATATCGTAGAAAAGAATCGTTTGTAAGATAGGAATAGGATATCCCAGAAAAGAATCATTGTATATATCTAATTTACTTTATTTATGAATTTTATTGAATGATAATTAAAAATTCGTAATTGCATGATTATAATTTTAAAGAGAATTTTTCATTTTCATACCATAAAATTTTTTGCATGGTGTATGCACTTCCCTTAATTGGTTTAAATAAAGCTATAAAAAATATTTTTTGTTTAAATATATGTAGGATTTATAACATTACTAAATTTAATTTCACACATAAAAGAAGCATTTATAAGTTAATAAACAACAGCAATTTAAAAAAAAAGTTTTATTTTCTGTCATGTGTACATATTTTTTACATTAAATGCAACTGTAATTACTTCAATTAGTCATTCATATATTAACGAAGAGCCACTATCTAAAAGGTTAATTTTATAAAGTCACTTATCTAAAACTCATTGAAGTAACTGCATTTTATATAATACTTTTTTTTTCTGATTTAAAAATTGAATTCCACAATTAGCAAATTTGCTAATTCTCATGCAGAAATTCGTTAAGTTAATGAAAAATCATCATCAAGATTAAACCTCTGGTTAAGTTCATATATATGTTGGTCAAAAGGTGGTCATGCATTTTCAGAACATGAAGCCATTAAAATGCCTAGAAGTATTCTATAAAATCATCTACATACTAGTGACCTCCCTTTCTGTATAAATAATAGTTTTCTTAATTTTTATAAGCAAATGGTTTATTCATCAACACTCGTTTAAAATTCAGAACTCACTAAATCTTTTAATTAGGTAAAACAGTAACTTTATACTAATACCAGTATCGCTTTTCCTAGTCTCGCATCAGCTGAAACAAAATCAGATCATCTTATGAATTGTGACAAAGGCTCATTGTCAGAAGAAGGATAATGTACACAATGCCGAGTGAAAATCACGTTTATAATCAATCAAAAATAAATGCAAGCTTCTTGTGTCCCTCCCCCCCAAAAAAAAGTTGCAATATATTAAAAAAATTGATGTAGTTGTACCATCATCAAAGGTCAGAAAAAGCAAGGCCCAAACCTGCAATACATGTCCCTAGTACCAGCTGAATTTTCTACTAAACGTGTTATCGCCACACTAAGGTGTCTTGAGAGAAAATATGGTTTTACACTTCACTTTCAGGAAACTGAAGAAGCATCTGGGTTACTCTGAAACTACGATAAATTTTTTATACATTAAATAATAAATATGTTTTTGAAAAATACCAACTCTATTACAATACCACCTCTGGTGATGCTTGAATCCAAAATCTTCAGAAGCCAAAGTTTTATCCATTAGGCAACAAAAGCAACCTTAAATTGATGTAGATAGATTTTATGAAAAATTCAAAATCTGGGATATCGGAATCCTTGAGAATTTTCCTTTAAATAATTTCTAAAGCTATTCTATTAGCATATGCATTTTTTATTATTATCAGAAATTTTTATTAAGATCAGTCCATTTGACTTTTTTTTTTTTTTTCTCAAGAAGAATTATTGAAAGTGCAATCATTTAAACACCGTGGTATAAACTGCACATTTGAAAGGAGATGCCTGAAACTGATGCATCAAGCGGTGAAAAGTTGAAGTTAAATCAACTCACGCGGTCTTCCTTCATCGGGAAAATACCGTCTCTGAGCTTACTTCTGATTGCTCAACGGTTTCTGCCCAAACACATGATCACATTGATTAAAAAATTAGTTACTATTTATCCCATTTATGTTTTTGGTTCATTGGTCATGTACACCATAAGGTGTCCTAAGATATGTTTATTGTATCCTCGTTCTTTTAGAGTTGGATGTCACATTTGTCTCACGCATCCTTTGCTTAGAGCACAGAAAAGTGGAGGTGAAAATAAAAGATAAACTATCATAAAGACCTTTATGGATGGAATGTGGATTCTAATATTCTAAACGCAGGTGATTTTAATGATTAGTAATTGTTTTCATTTAAACTTTCAGAAATTATGGATAAGATATGAAAATACTTAAAAAAATCACTCTTAAGATACCTAAACAGTTCGGTATATCCGATTTTCATACTGTTGAACGTATAGCCATATAAAATAACATTAAGTGTATAGGGAATTGGAAGGGCCTAAAGTTTGTTATAGCCGAGTTCAACATTAAATGAAATATGATGAAAATATGTACATTATTTAAAAGAAAAGAGAATAAAAATAGAGATACTGAAACAAACTAATGAGTTGAAGAATATTGCAAGGCAGAAGGAAATACAACTGTGGACACCGATCCAAAAAATTCGAATTCTATTTTGATAAAAAACTTAAAACTATACTCCATGTTATAGTAGTATAATTTTTTTCTTCTAATTCCAAATAAATGTTCATATAAACAAGTATAATTTCATGTGCATCCCTCCAGCAAAAAATTAAATTTCTGAAGGTAGTACCTCATATAAAACTCATGAAAAACAGAACTTTATACATAAGCTTTAATCTTACTGCTGTTGAATAGATAGGAAATAATAACATGAAACATTACATTCTCTGATACAAATTCAGATAATGCAGAATTGCTTTTATAAATTGGTTGTATTACTTACTACTTTTTTTTTTAAGCTAAAACTATGAAATTTTGTTTTATAATGCTGGCATAACTAATTTTATGCAAAACAAATATAAAATCGATTTTTCTAGGCATAAAAGTTAAATTTCTGAAAGAAAAATTTAAAAAAAATATGAGACTTATTTTAAAGAATAAGAAGAAGCATGCTGTCTTGATTATTTAGTTATAATACAGCTGTGATAAACTATTGTTTAGAGAATGTTTTGTTAGCTTACTAACTTAAAAATTAACTTAAGTACATTTACACCTCATTCCTAGAATTATTTTTCACAGCCAGAGGTTCTGATCAACATAAATTAATTAATTCTTGCATCAGTTATTCTTATGTAGCAACAGAATTTTTGCCCTTACTGAATAAGTTTTCACATAGTAAATTTTAATAATAATATATTTTAAACAGAAAAGAATAGACTCTTACCCTATAAATCACTTTCTCTGTTCATTCCACTTGCATTAAAAACAAATCATGTTTAATATTATGAGCAAAATAAAATAATACTTCAATGCCAAACAAAATCATGCTTCAATTTATTGTCAAGCTCTGGTGTATTTTAAAAATATTAATGTGCCTTTCACTTCAAATCCTATCCAATCATCTCATCTCCTAAATCACAGCCTACCTCTGAAAATAATGTTAATTGCTCAAAGAAACTTAAGCCAAACGATTTTATTTCCAAAATTATATACATACATTAACTACATATCATTTTCATTTTAATGTTTTAAGTGTTTAATCCTATTTTGCCTCATCATCTCAAAAAAATGATATCCATGTACTTATCTGAATACGTTAAATATAATAATGCCAAAACAAGCTGCCCTGCTTAATATTGTGGTTAGTGCTGCCAGATGTAGAACGGGTTTCAAAACCTGGAGAAGGCACGGTTGTTAAGTATATAATGTCTTTGTGGTATATGGACATTTAAAATACATGGAGTGAGTAAAGTCCTTTTAAGTAGGTTGGCGGTAGAGGAAAGGTGAGATACCTTTGAATCTGACCCCTGGGAAATTCTCATTCAAAGCAGTGCAAAATCATACCTATAAGGCCCATACCAACAGCAGATACAACTGTACATTTCTCATCGTGATAAAACTGATGGTTTTATTCAGATGTTCTTGTCAGACAAGTGAAATTAAACACAATGCCAAAATTAATACTTTTTCTTCTGAACACTACTGTAAAACATTCTTTTTAAAATGCCACTGCTACAATTTAAACATAAAATAGCCTTCTCTTGAACAGTAATTTCATAAAATAGCTTTCTACTGAGATAAATATATAATTTCTCAGTTTCAAAGCCTATTTCTGTCTATATCAGCATCTCCTAATTTAATAAATAGCCAAAATTTAAACAATCATCCTAGGTCAGTCATTAAATTTAGATTAGACTGATTTTCATCTTTCACAAACAGTATATTCTCATATTTTTGCATAACAAATTTTTTTATTTCTGTTTAAGAAAAAGCAGAGAGAACATGGAAATTTTATAGCAAATTTTGATAAATTAGAATATTTGCATATGCTACAAGTGCATACCAAATACATTTTTTTTTTCAAATATACTAAAATAAAAGGTAATACAACAGAACCTCTATTAAACAGGCGTCTATCATTCGAAGTCTCTAGTAACCAGCCAATCATAAATTTTAAATCATTGGGAAGATGTAGTAACATTACATAAGGCACAATGAAAATCCACCATGTTTGCAAATTCTTTTATCAGTGATTGATTTTTTTTTTTGTCTTTCTTATCAGCAACTGATTATTTCATTAAATGACCATCTTCAGTTATGCATTACAGTAACAGATACAGTTTACACCCATTAAACATAAAAGGGCTAGAATGCAGATTAGGGGCCAGTCGCCAAATGAAGCGAAATCGTGCCAAATCTGTAACCTCTTGGTGTCATAAAAATCGTTAGGGTTTAAGAATACAGTTTATAGTATTTAAGCGAACTTTACGTGGTTGAAATGAGCGTACCATTTTGAATTTCATCTTCATTGTATTGTTACATTTTAGTGTGGATAGAAACAAATGCAAGTTTCTACTGTTTATTATAAATAAAAATATAAATTACATAGTTAAAATTGTTTAACCACTTTTTGTTTTTTTACTATACTATTGCTCATGCTTTAGCAGATCGAAATTTTGAATTTTATCTTTGTTTCTCTTCTGCATTTTTTTTAAAGTGTTATATTAAATAAGAATAAATGCTTTCCGATCATTTACTGCTTATTACAATTTCTTAAATTTCGTGCTAAAATGTTTTACTCCATTTTGCTTCTGTCTTAAAAATGGTATATGATACAATGAAAAGTTTTAATATTGTTGATCCCATAAAATACATAGTTATTAATTTTCAAATGCTTTATCGTTGTTTTTCGTGAACTTCTGTTTTAGATATTTTTGCATGTTTACAGGTTGTTTAGATATTTTTGCATGTTCACATGATCAATTTTTTGCATGTTTACAGGATTCATTCAAATTCACAACCATCTAATATGGCGATATGATGAATTAGTGATTTTCCAAAACGCGCAAAAATAACCGACTTGGCGATTTTTCGAAAATGCGCCAAACTGGCCCTTAATATGCAGTTTTACCCATAAAAGCAATACTAACAGTCAAATATCAACTGACAATTAATTCACAGACATATTTCAAGGGATAAAAGGATGTGAAGACTCAACAAGACGTTCTTGAATTTTCAATGTAGAAAACACTGAATCAAGTTTTGAATAATGAAGAAATCATTCATGCCGTAGAAAAATAAAAACTAGAATGATGTGCAGTATTGCTGAGATGATAACGAAACAGAAATGGGTAATGTGAAAATTAACCTTGCTGAAGCCTAAGCAATGTACTTAAGTATATAGAGTAACATCTTAATATTTCCTTTGGATCCTTTTTTGATTGAAAAGTGTCATGAACATGCAGTGGCTGATAGAATTATAAGGCTATCATAAAAGTAGTTAATAATTTTTTATCAATAAAAATTTTAATTAACATAATTAAATGGTTATTAAACTACTGATTGATTTATCTCTGTTGGAGCATTTTACATTTACAGATCTGGGCCTTACAAAAAAGAGAACAAATGACAAAGTTCCTTAAAACAAATGTGGAGGAGGGTAAGTACAGGCGAAAAGTTTTAAAATATTCCTCAAAATTAAAATGAGAAACACAGAGCTCTAAACATGGTACTAAAGGTGAAAATGTAAAATTCTCCAATAAAGATAAATTAAACAGTGAATTATTTATCTTATTCTGCAATATATCTGGCTATTGATTACAGAAACATTTATGCTCCAGCAAGTAACTGATATATTTTTTATTAACATATTCAAACATGACAGTTTTCACTGGTGTTCATTTGCCTTTGCAATCCAGCATTAACCAATATATCAAGCATAAAACTTCATTATCATGAATACTGAAACATTTCAGAAATATTATATTTAATGAATTGATTAAAGTTTAAATAAACTTATAGTTCACTTAAATGTCATTATTAAATCTTAATAAAGCTAGTTGTCATGTATAAATATGACAAAATTCAAAAATCATTCCTTACTTTTTTTCACTTACGCTTTCTCTATACAGCTGACCAAATTCCATGATCAAAATTATAAAGAAAATATTGATATAACCCTCTGAAAATTTTATAAAACCTAATTGTACATAAAAAGATTTTTTAAAAAATACAAAAATATGTGTAATTTCCTTGAAATTTTGTATTTTGGGTAAGAAATAAATTAAATAGCAATCTGTAATGGTCTTAATATCTAGCACAAAATGAAGTGTAACAGGGAAATTACTTAACACTGCAGAAAGGCACATAAAAAGTTGAAGCAAAGCAGTTTTAAATTCTGCCAAATCCCCGTTTAGATTATATAATTCTATTGAATTACAAGCAAATCTTGTATTTATATATACAATTATAAAATTTTAATAAGTTTAAAAAACTATTAGTACTTCCTTATTAAAGTGGCCACTATTGTTAGTCAGAAAAATTACCAAACTCAACTGCCAAATTTGTAACATGCAAATTTTAAATGTAACCACCTTATAGGAAAGCACCAAATTTTTATATTATTTTTAAAAAGTGTAAGCAAATTTTTATATGAAAATTTAAATTCAAAAATTCAATTTCTGCTCTTCAGAATCAGTATATTTGGCCGATATAGAGATTTAAATAACTTAAGAACTGATTCACTGCTTAAGTGAAAATTAGCTATTATGTAGTAAGAAACTTTCATGCTGTAATCTAAGATGTCTCTGCTTTAAAGAATTATAAAGCATGACAATTCTGGAAATAGCATAGGGTTAATATCTGAAAATGGTAATGTTTTCAGAGTATCATCATATACATGAACTTTGTTTATTCATAGAGATGACATCACTTCAATCTATATAAAACATCATGTAAAATGCTGACACTGATTAAAGTATAAATAATTACATAATAAAACATGAAGTATTAGAAAATTGGTAATTCATTCAATATAATGGTAAAGAGCTATCGATTTCATCATGCCAAGCATATAGTCCTCCAATAATGTCCTTCCAAATGCAGTTTTCCATTAGTTTTTGCAGTAAGATTACAGCACGCTGAGAATCATTACCACGTCTACATATAATGTAGTTAACAGAAAATTTTTTCTCTTTAATTATAGATTTAAGTTTAGAAACAGAACATTCACTAGATACTTCACTAAGTGGAATGTTTATGCAATTTGGAAGTGAGCATATTTGTATTTCCATTGGAGAACGTACATCTAATAAAATATGGTCTATACCACTGTCTAATAATTTCTTGTATTCTTTACAAGTTATTCGAGAAAAACTCGGAAGTAATGATATATTTTCATCTTTATCCGTAGCAGAAGTATTACAGAAAAGTTCATAATCAACCAGTTGTTTAATTGTGGGCTCATTTCCACATATTTTGCAATCACTTTTTTTATTCCGCAGCTTAATAACTCTGATATCTCCAGAAAGTCCATCAAAAACAAGCATTTTTTTGTAATAGGATGGATGAAGTCCAATAGTTATTTTAATAACTTCTAATGCTTGTAAACAGCCAATAACTCCAGTGACTGCACCAAGTACTCCACCTTCTGCACAGCTGGTAGTGGCATTTGGAGGAGGTGGATCTGGAAACAAGCACCGATAGCATGGACCATCTAGATAATTATAAACCGTAAGCTGACCTTCAAATCTTAAAGCTGATCCCGACACAAGAACTTTTTTGTTTAACACAGAGGCGTCGTTTAACAAATATCGTGTTGGCACATTATCAGAAGCATCAATTATTATTTCATATTTTTGAATTATTTTTTCAATATTATTCTTATTAAGAAGCACAGAATAAATATTACATTTTACATGAGGATTTATATTTTTAATAGAACGTAATAAAGACAAACATTTCTCTCGACCAACAGAACTAACAACATGAGCAACTTGACGATGCAAATTTGTTAAATCTACCTTGTCATAGTCAACAATGCCGATTTCTCCAACACCTGCAGCTGCTAAATATATAGCAGCAGGACAACCTAAACCACCCGCACCAACTATAAGAACAGAAGCCTTTTTTAATGCAATTTGACCTCTCATGCCTATTTCCGGCATGATCAGCTGCCTACTATATCTCATTATTTCATCTGCAGAAAGATCTTTTTCACAAACTTCAGTTGGAAGAGAAGCATTGGTAGAAACTGCATTTTTCTCTTTTAACTGTAATTTCAATAAGCGGATTTCCTCATCACGTTCGGAAATCATAGCTTTTAGATTTTCTATGTTTTCATCCATTTCAGCAAACAAAATTACTTATTGAAATTTAATTTCTTACAATCTGCCGGTCAAATTTAACTTCCTAACTCCATATACAGAAAAATATGTGGAAACATATACAATTGATTTCACTTATAGCATCGCTCTCAGGATAAACGGACGCGGAAAACATGTCCATAAGGACATGCAGCGATAAACGTCTTCAGATCCACACGACTTCACAAATGATCATCTCCAATCTCCCATTCATTTTGCAGAGCTAAGTCATTCTGCCCGAAGGCAAAAATTATGGAGTGACTTTAATTGCAACACTTATCCTCCGAAGAATTCCCAATATGGCAACTACTCTTGCATTGAAAACCGAGTCTCTTGGATCTTCATTTTCCTGCTGGCAGTCAACTACTAAAGAGTTATTTGTCACATATGTAATTATAATTTAGTATTTATGATAACGGTAACTGTAATGCATGATAACTGTAACTGTAGTATAGAACATTAGTTGTAGCTTGTAGCATAATAAATAATGTGTAGCTGATCTTGTTATATTTACTTTCCACTTATCTAACATATAAATAAATGTTACATGGCGCAGCCGCAGCTAAAAAAAAATTATGAAGAACCACACAAGTCATTTATGAATAACCTTGAAAGTATCCTCAGTGTTGCTGTATGATTAGAATTTGTTTACAACAAAATCAAAACTTCGTGGTTGGTAAGTTCGTTATTTATTTTCATTGAAGTGGCTATAAATACGTATATTTAGACTATCTAAAGTCTTAAATTAAATATGGATGGATTAAAGCCACCAAATAACCTAAGTTTTGAAGGTAATATAAGTGAAAACTGGAAGAAATGGAAACAAAAATTTCAGATTTATATGTTAGCGTCCGGTGGTCATACTAAATCGCCTGAAATTAAAGTAGCTATTTTATTGCATGTTATTGGTGAAGAAGCGCTTGAAAAGTTTAATACTTTTGATTTAAATGAGAAAGATAAGAAAGATGTTGACAAAGTAATTGAAGCTTTCGAAAATTACTGCATACCGAAAGCAAACGAAAGTGTTGATAGGCATATATTTTTCTCTCGAACACAACATGTAGGTGAATCGTTTGATGATTTCTTAACAGAGTTAAAGAAATTAAGTAGTAACTGTGGATTTGCAGAATTAAAAGATAGTTTAATTAGGGATAGAATCATAAGTGGAATTTTAAATAAAAATCTTAAAGATAGGCTATTGAGAGAAGATCAGTTAACATTGGAAAAATGCATTAAAATGTGTAAAGCTGCTGAATTAGCAGAAGTTCAGTTGAAAACTTTAACTGAAGAAAATAAAATAGAAGTGATAAAACGGAATAAAGCTTCACCTCCAGAAGAAAGAAGTCAGTCTTGTAAGAGAAAATTTTATTTACCACAAAAGCAACAAAATATTAAATCATCTCCAAATTATCAAGGAATTAAGTCCAATAATTCAAAACCATGTAGAAAATGTGGAACTTTTCATAAGTTATACAACTGTCCTGCTTATAATAAGATTTGCTTTTACTGTAAAAAGAAAAATCACTTTTCTAAAATGTGTACTAATAAAAGTGTTAGTAGTCTACAAAATTATATAGAGAATGAATTGAATTATAATGATAATGAATATATTTTAGGATCAGTAGAAGATAAAAATCCATTTTTTAAAAAGAAAACAGAATGGTTTGAAAAACTAAAAGTAAACATATCTAAATACTTATATGTTAAGTTGGATACTGGTGCTCAATGCAATGTGTTGCCATTGCCTAAATTTAAGCAATTAAATTTAAGAGACAAGTGTTTGACTGAATCAAAAGTCACTTTAAATAATTACAATGGTTCTAAAATTGATGTAATTGGAAAATGCAAGTTGTTATGTGAAACATCTAAAGGTGACAAAGATGAAATAGAATTTCAAGTAGTAGCATGTGACAAAACTGTTCCAGCAATTTTAGGTTTACCTACATTACAAAAATTAAATCTGGTGCAAAGGATATGTACAGTAAATCCTGAATCTAGTGAAAAGTTACCAGAGTCATTAAATGGATATCAAGATTTATTTAAAGGAATTGGGAATTTAACTGGTTATACCTACCACATTAAATTAAAACCAGAAGCTGTTGGTAAAATAGAGCCCTGTAGGAAAATTCCACTTAGTTTATTAAATCCATTAAAAACGGAACTGGCAAGAATGGAAAAAGATGGCATTATAAAGAAAGTTAATAAACCTACAGAATTTGTGAATTCATTAGTTATAGTAAGGAAAAAAGATGGTAATTTAAGAGTGTGCTTAGATCCTCAATACCTTAACCAAAATATATTGAGAGAACATTATCACATACCAACCTTTGAAGAAATTTCATCTCAAATGTCAAATGCAAAAGTGTTTAGTATTTTAGATGCAAACAAAGCATTTTGGCAAATTAAATTGTCAGATTCAAGTTGTGAACTAACTACATTTAATACGCCATTTGGTAGATATTGTTTTTTAAGATTGCCATATGGACTATGTTCATCACCAGAAGTTTTTCATAGAAGTTTTTTTGAAATTTTTAGTGACATAGAAGGAGTGCAAATATATATAGATGACTTATTAGTTTGGGGAAAAGATAAACAAGAACATGATTTAAGGTTAAAGAAGGTGCTGGAAAGAGCCAGAGAAAAGAGTGTTAAATTTAATTTAAATAAATGCAAAATTGGGTTGAATGAAGTTAAATGTATGGGACATATATTTTCTAAAGATGGTTTAAAACCAGATGAAGATAAAATTAAGGCTATTATAAATATAAATACACCAAAAAATGTTAAAGAATTAGAAACTTTCCTAGGAATGATTACTTATGTTTCTAGATTTATACCTAATGTATCAGAATTGACATCATGTTTAAGAGATTTGTTGAAAAAACACGTTGTCTGGAACTGGAATGCAGTACATGAAAAAACATTTAGAAAACTAAAAAATATCTTAGTAAATAAACCAGTTTTGCAGTATTATGACATAAATATGCCTGTAGTTTTATCTGTAGATGCATCTCAAGAAGGACTAGGAGCTGTCTTATTGCAGAATAATTTGCCAGTGGCATACGCATCTAAAGCATTAACAGATACACAGAAGAATTACGCTCAAATTGAAAAGGAAACTTTAGCTATTGTATTTGCATGTGAGAAATTTCACCAATATATATTTGGTAAATGTTTTATAGTTGAAAGTGATCATAAACCATTAGAAACAATTTTCAAGAAGCCATTAAATAAATGTCCAGTAAGATTACAAAGAATGCGTATAAGATTACAGCCATATCAGTTTGAGATAAAATATAAACCAGGAAAAGAACTTTTTATAGCTGATGCATTATCAAGATCATTTACTGATAAAGGATCTGATTTTTTTGAAGGAGACATAGAAGCCCATGTTGGAATGGTTGTAGAAAGTATACCAGTGTCTAAAGACAAAATGGAAAATTTTCAGCAAGAAACAGGTAAAGATGAAGAACTACAAGTTTTAAGAAAATTAATTAAAACTGGATGGCCAGATACAAAATGTATGGTTCCAGAACTTGCAAAACCATATTTTAACTTCAGAGAGGAATTATCGGAAGCAAATGGATTAATATTTAAGAATTCTTGTGTTGTTGTACCTAAAAGTTTACGTAAAGATATGTTAAGTAAAATTCATTATGGTCATTTAGGAGTAGAAAAATGCAAGAACAAAGCAAGAGAAATATTGTATTGGCCAGGAATGTCTAAAGAAATTGAAGATTTGGTTCTTAATTGTCCAATATGTTTGAGTCTACAAAAAGCCAATTGTAAAGAACCAATGATATGTAAAGAGATACCTAATGGTCCATGGGAAGTATTGGGAACGGACCTCTTCTATTTTCAAGGTAGAGATTATTTAATAGTTATAGACTATTTTAGCAAATATGTAGAAATTGGACATTTGGAAGATTTGTCAAGTGTAGCAGTAATAAAACAACTGAAATCATTTTTTGCAAGGCATGGTATCCCGAAAATAGTGTATTCTGATAATGGTCCACAATATAGTAGCAAAAAATTTAAAGAATTTGCAAGGAGATGGAACTTTGAAACCAGAACTTCAAGTCCAAATTACCCACAATCGAATGGAATGGTTGAAAGGCATATTCAAACTGTCAAGCATATGTTAGAAAAAGCTGTAATTGACAACAAGGATCCATACTTAGTATTACTGGAATATCGTAATTCTCCTATTTCAGCTGAAATTAAATCACCTTCAGAATTGATGTTTGGAAGAAAAGTGAATGGATTGGTACCTATAAAAGAGAATTTCATTCAAACTAAAGAACATGCAGAGCATAAACAACAATTACTAAAGAGACAAGCCTTACAAAAGAAGTATTATGACAAAAGTGCAAGACCATTAAAACCACTCAAGATAGGAGATAATGTGTACATAAATGAAAAAGGGAAAAATCTAAAGGAAAGTGGAAAAATTATGGGACAAGCAGAAAGACCACGTTCGTACAGGATTATAAGAACTGATGGAAGAATTATAGAAAGGAACAGAAGAGACATTCTTAAAGGAACTAATCGAAAAAATTTCATAGTGCAAAATAATTATGAGAATGAAAGTGACAAAGGTGACATTAGTAGGAGTACTCCAACCTTAGATTTGCCTGTAAATCCAAATTCAGATTTGACTTTAAATCCAAATTTAAACTTGTCTTTAAATTCTCCTATACATAACAGAAGTATTGTGCCACTAAATTCTGAAAGAAGTGTTGTATCACCTAATTCTGTAAATGGACATAACTACGTTACTCGATCTGGTAGGACTGTTAAAAAACCTTATTATTTAAAAGAGTATGTATAATTTTATTATTTCTGTTAAAAAGGGAGATGTCACATATGTAATTATAATTTAGTATTTATGATAACGGTAACTGTAATGCATGATAACTGTAACTGTAGTATAGAACATTAGTTGTAGCTTGTAGCATAATAAATAATGTGTAGCTGATCTTGTTATATTTACTTTCCACTTATCTAACATATAAATAAATGTTACAGTCAACTACTAAAGAGTTATTACCACATCCAAGTCTTCAAAACAAAGCCCTGAGAGAGATTATCAACGCGCCATGGTTAATTCCAAATTCGTATATCCACCGTGATCACAGTAGACACAATCCACGATTATATTCAAAATCTTGCCAGAAATTTTTTGTATTCTGTTCTCACTCATCCTAACAACTGCATCAGCTCTTTTAGATGCTCTTCATTTCCCAGAGAAAAACACAAATATCCATCTGACATTCTCCATCCTTAACATATTTGGACCTTCTACCAGCTGCTCACCTTATTTGTCGACTGATGGCGGCCACTTGATTTATACTTAAGGCTTTTTGTCCATACTAATTATTTTGTTCTACCGATGCCCTTCACCAGATGCAGAGTACAAGAAAGCAATGCTTTCTGAAACTTTAATTCACATATGAGAAGAGAGAGAGTACATAAATATTATACCAATGGCCATTAACAGTGTAGGATTAACTTTAAGGTGTTAAACACCACGCACAGAGGCTTGGATCTCGGATCTTGATTTTGCTGCTGGCAGTCAACTACTGAAGAGTTATTACCAACACATAAATATTATGCCAATGGACATTAACAGTATAAGTTTAAATTAAAGGTGTTTAACACCACGCACAGAGGCGAGATCAATAATTGAGTTATACTCATTAACTAATAATTTTTGTAGTTGATAAATAATTATATATAGCAATTGATGTGCATGCTATATGCATGGCGTCCAAGTTCCACTTTATGCCGCTATTAGCACACAATAATTATGTGCTTTGTATGGCGTCCAGAGATGAAGTGAGATCTAAGTATGAGGGAGTGAGGCTAGGCAATGCAAGTCACATGACGTGTACAAGTAAAGTGACTGGTCTTTCAGTCCGATGAGGAGATTTGAGTAAAATAGCTTTTTAAGTATTTGAAGATGAGAAATATGAATAATAATAGGTTGTGGATGTGATCCTTTAGTTTCTTTAGTAATTTGGATGACTTAATTATATGTTAAATATCAGAAATCATTAAACAATGTAAATAAATCTTGAAAATTTTTGGTTAAATAAATAAATAAAAAAAGAGCAAAGTCCTATCTTTGCAAGAGATAATAAGTACAAAGTCCTATCTCTGCAAGTAAAATACATACACACACAGTTTTGGGCGACACTAATGATGCGAAGTTTGTGAGAAATAATATGATACAATATATACATTACCGCCATACCGCATTATGGTGGATAGTTCGAAGTCTTTTAACGGTATATTTTTCAGTAGCATCATATTCTGTGAGGCTTCTGATAGCTGTATATGGAGAGTTTTTCCTTTTTTCAAAGAAATTATGAGCACTTATGAGAATTTGATCATGTGTAGGGTAGATATTGAGATCACTATGAATTTGAGCATTTCTAAAATACCATTGTGCGTTTACTATGTTTCTGAGGATTTTGTGAAACATTAATCTTTTGCCTTTCGGTTTTCCTGGCTGTAAACCAGGCAGGGACCACATATACGATGATTGGCCCAATGAGAGTGACATACAAGGTTCTCTTCGTACGAAGATTTAATTTTGACTTTCTGCCTATTAATGAGTAGATGGACATGAAAGCAACATTTGCCTTATTTAAGATATGCTGGATATGGGTCTCGAAGTTGAGAGCTTTATCGATGTGGACTCCTAAGAATCAGCAACAGGAACTAGGGAATTATTAATGGTGATATTGTATAAGAACTATGCAGCACTTAGATGAGTTGAGAGATATTTTCCAATCTTGGCACTACTTTTGTATGATATTAACCAGAAGTTGTAACTTGTCCAGTGCATGCTGGGGACTTCTGGAGCTAGTAAGCATAACTGTGTCATCAGCATACTTTAGGATATTGGAGGAGAATGGTGTTGGCATATCATTAATAAATATTGTAAAAAATATTGAGCCTAAAATGGACCATTGTGGGAGACAGTGAAAATAACTTTTTTGGTAGATAGAGTATCTCCTGACCTGACTTGAAAGGTTCTTCGCTTTAAGTAGGAATAGATGAGTTTGACGAAGCTGTTTGGCAGTAAGAAGTTAGAAAGCTTGTGTAGTAAGACTGCATGCCACACTCGATCAAAGGCTTTCTCAAAATCGAGAAACATGCAGCTACTCCATTCTTTTTGATAAATTCCTGTGCAATGAATTCTATTAGGTTGAGAATCTGATGGGTAGTACAGTGCCCTTTTCGGAATCCAAACTGATTTTTATCAATTAAATCCAGTCTTTCAGGATGTTTTGTAAGCCGAGCACTGAGAATTCGTTCGAAAACTTTTCCCAGTGTCGGTAGAAGACTTATGGGACGATAATTTTTAATATTTTTTGGATCCTTTCCAAGTTTCAAGATAGTGACAATAATAGAGTGTTTCCACTGAGATGGTAAATAGCACAGCCGAATACAGGCGTTAAAGATATTTGTTATTAATACTATGCATCTATTGGGTAGAGCTTGAAGGGCTTCATTGGAAATTGAGTCGTAACCTTTCGCTTTTCTCTTCTTTAAATTCTTAATTATTGTCTTAACTTCCTGAGGAGATGCAGGAGAGATGAAATTAGTATTCGGTCTATTGAGTTTGCCATTGAGTGAGAAAGTAATTTCCTTTTCATGTTCAGAGTTTTCTTCAGGATGTTTATCGAAAACATTTCTAAGTTCTTCAGCATGTAATTCAGCGATTTCTTCTTCAGAGTGAAATGTTTGACCCGTGTGATTAATAGAATGCGTCTGATTGGCTGAGGGTTTCCGCAGTGATCTAGCAATTTTCCAGACTGTGTCCGGCGTTAAATAAATGTTTTCAAGTAAATTATTCCACATTTGGGATCTATAATTTGAAATTTCTTCTTTTATTTTTCTATTAAGATAATTAACTTGCCATTTTTCATTAGGATTGCCGGTAATTTGCCACCTTTTACGGTGTCTGTTACGCTCCTTGATGATGTTTTTAATATTTTTTGGGATGCCGTAGGGGTTCTTTTTTTTAACACAGTATGTAGAATTTTTAATGGCGGTTTGCATCTTGCTATTAAGTTTTGAGATTTCATTTACTATGTCACTACAGTGCTGCATTGAAGCATGGCTAATTATAGAATTAAGTTGTTTTGCGTACATTTGCCAGTTGATTCTGGTTGTTGCTTTGGGAAGAAGTGGGTAAAAACCATAAAAATCGAAAATGAAAGGAAGGTAGTCTGAGGATAATTCGTTAAAAACTTCTAAATTAAGGATATTGGGGAAGTTTTTCATCAATACAACTGAAGTACATCTCCTCGTCCGTTTGAAGCATAATGCGTAGGTTCCTCAGGAGCAATAAGTCTTATGTCATTATTTAAGATATAATTATTCAGTACATTCCCGTTTCTGTTTGGGGCTCTACAGTTTCATGAAAAATGCTTAGAATTTAGATCTCCAGCAATGACTGTGGGATAATTATGGTTTGAGACTAAATCCAGATCTGTAGAGTTAAGACTATTTGATGGAGGGTTATATACAGAAATAAATAGGTACGGGTCGCTGAAACCACTATATATGAGTGCTGCAACATTTTCTATAGTACATAAGCTATTGATATTATATTTAGTGGCTTTAATGTGACTTTTAACGATGATGGCATTTCCACCGCCTCTATTATGAGATCTGTCCTCTCTGATGACATTGTAACCATGCAAACGGAACTTGTCACTGGGACGAAGATGCGTTTCGTTAAGAAGCATTATATCTATTTTATGTTTGTTAAGAAAGTTAAGAATCTGGAGTTGTTGATGTCGTATACCGTTTACTTTGAAATAAGTAATTTTCAAAAAGCTGTTTGTAAGGCATCTGGGTTTATAATTACATTTATCCCGAGAGTGCCCGTACCTCTGGCATCTATGGCACTGAACGGAACCTGGGCGAAATTTATAAGATTCAATGGCAACATCTAGGCCTCTGGTTTTTTTAACTTGATATATTTTCTTGCCTTCCTTATTTCTTTTAAGTTTCACAAGGAACGCAGGCACAGGGACAATATTTCCTTCTATAATGTGAGTGATCTGACGGATTTTGGTTATTGGAATTCCTTCTTTTTCTAACTCATGCTTTATCATGTCTGGGTTGGAATTCCGTGGTAATTTCTTTATTACCGCTTTTATAGGTTTCTCACTATTCATTTTATAGGTATGAAAAGGCATAGCCAATTCACCTAGAAATTTTGTAAGTGAACGATAGTGATCAGAGTCGAAGACTCTAATTGTCATATCTCCACCACAAAGGTTGGCGCGATATTTCTCAATGTTAAGTTTATCTTCAATCTCATCCTTTAATTTATCCCAGTCCCCTGTAAAATCAGCCAGGACTATGGGAGGGATATGGCCTGCTGTTTTCTTTGGTGTAATAAATTCACCTTCTCCTTGAGAAGCATCCATGTTGTCTTCAAGATTAAGATCCTGAAATTTATTTTTTGGGCTGGTTCTTCTATTTCAGAGTTTGAAAGTGTTCTTTTGTGGGTAATTCTAGGAGTAATAAAAAATAAAAAAAAAATTCTGAAATGTTTCAGATTTTAAATTACGTCCAAAGGGACGTTTATTTAACATTCTGTGCGTTACCTTTATTTGTTAAATACCATGTTCTTCGCACTTAAACCATAAAATTCAGTTCAACAGCAATATCGCAAAATAATTTTAAATTGAGCATATCTTTAGAAATTTCGGTACACGCTCTCACGCGCTGGAGATAAAAATGTTTTTCTGTACAACGTTGGTATTGCTGGCTTTGAAATCTTTGAGTTTGTTAATGAAAAATTCGTTAAAGTTTTAGAGAATATTGTTACGAATTTCACATTTATTTGGCTATTTATTTAGAACCGTAATTAAAATTCCTTTTTATTTTCCCGTGCAACGCACGCAGACGATTTTTGAAGAGAAAGCTACGTCAAAAAAATAATAACATGCATACATTTATGCAGATTTTTCATTTTTTAAACTTTAATGCAGAGCGATAACATTTAGTGGCAACAATTTGAAATGTGAATCAGGCATTCAGAGTGAATCAACGCAAAATCGCAAAACGAAAGTAATAGTCCTTCGGGACTAAGTCCCTTTGGACTAAAAACTCTCACTGCCCGTTAAATTTTTCTTTTTCTTAGTTTTAGATGAGTTATTGTTTTCAGAAACTACTGAAGTATCCATTGAATTTGATGGTGTAGCAAAGCTATTATTTTCTAACTCAGTGTGAAATGCGTTAAGAGCATGAATTGTTTTCTCTATCTTGTTTATGTGAGTGATCTGGTCTTGATTAAGATTGCCTGAGTTTCGCATTTCAAAATACTCAGTACGTAAATTTTGCTTAACTTGCATGCTATTTTTGTGCGTTTCGCACCATTTTGCAACGTGCCTAAAAGCCTCTTCTTTATTCATGACAATATGCTAACGTAAACCTAATCAGAAATTGCGAAGGGTAAAACAAAAACATCCCTATCATAACTCAAGAAGAGTAGTATGAAACTCAGCGCAGGTACCTCATCAATGATGCTGAGGCCTTATCAACATCACTTAAACTAGGAGATTCAGATACATCGTCTGGGACCAAAGCAGGTTTTGCCCTGTCGATGGACACGGTGATATCATGTTCTTTTTTAGAGATGGAAAAAGTTTTATCACTATGTTGAAGCACTTCGTAATGACCAGTGTAGGGTGTATACAACGAGAGGTGTACTGCGTCTACCCGTAGAAAAACATGAGAACATTTACGTTTGTTCACAAAGATCTGTTTTTTGGAGTGATGTGTAGTAGCAGTCGGTAGAAGGTTTTCTATATGGTTATTAATTTTTGTAGGAAGTCATTCTTCGGATTGTTGCTGTCGGGAGGTATAAAGAATTGTCCTGGAAGACTTAAAGTTTGATCCTACACCAGTTCTACTAGAAAGCAATCAAGTTTCATTTTAAAAGCGGTCCAAAGTCCTAAAAGAACTGAAGGTAATGCGATATCCAGTGCACATATGTACGACACATTATGGACTGTTTAAGCGATCTGTGCCATCTTTTAATGATGCATTTCGCTTGGGGGTGGTAGGCAATGGTATGAGAAAGTCGAATACCATCAATGTAAACTGCTAAGCATCCATTTGTAAGCATAAATTCTTTTGATAAATCAAAATTTGTACATAACGTTAGAATAACATTAATCTCAGTGATGAAAGAGCATACTCGAACTTGTAAAAACAGAAGGAAAAGTTCTTTTTGACAGTTCCGCAAAGCTTTCTTATCGCTCATGGGCTAGGAGAAGAAATCGAGGCGTTGAAGAAATGTAACCCCACAACACTGACAGATTAAATCCTATTTTCTGTTTATCGCCCGAAAACAGCCAAAGGAAGCTTTGATTTTGCTGAAAACTGATTGATATCAGAGCATTATAATTTAGTCATAAATGAATTTTATTTAAATTGGGTAAAAATTCAGCTTGTAGAATAAGGTAGCAGTTCAGTAGCCATGTCTAATATTCAATAGAAATCAACTAATATTCTGCAGCATTGCAAAGGTGAAAGTTTTAATTCTGTAATAGATTTGAAGTATCTTCTGCAAGATTATATTATGCGACCTTTAAAAGCAGACAAGACAGACAGACATTTTCAGTCGCAGTTTACAGTTAATTCGGACATCATCTCTAGCAACTGCGAAAGGTGTGACTAAGAGTTATGTTAGTACTCCTGAAATTTATACTATATCAGGTAGGTTTTTTTTATGCTCAGGTGTTTGGGATATTTACTGATAAACTGTTTATAAGTGACTGTTTTAGTGTAATAGTTTAAGTTAGTGCAGCTTTATGAAAACATTCGCTTGAATCGTTTAAAATGCACATATGTCATGCTCATGTGCATTTGTTGGAAAATTTGCCGGTCCTTTATTGTGTGTTTACATAGCTACGTATAATTTGCACGGTCTCCTAGGCTCTTAAATGTTTGAAAGAAACAAGAGCGCACTCACAGAAGTTATGCTGCTTTTCTGTTATGGAAACTTAAACCGTTAGAAATTTTAATGATATGCGTCTGTATTGGAAATGATGTAACGTATATATTTATTTTACTCAGCTATATAGAATGTTGAATCCTCTTTTTTTTTTTTTTTTTTTTTTTTTTATTTTTTTTTTTTTTTTTTTTCCGAACGGGTGGTGAATTTGTGTATTATATTTACTTTGGAACTGCGATGCAAGGATAGTCATTTTGTGCTTCCCTTTTAAATATTTAACGAAAAGAAGTATGTGTATGGAAAAAAGTTCAATTATTTCCGTACTCGCGAAGAAAAAAAGGAAGTGTTCGAATACTTTTTTCATCTTGTCTTTAATTATGATTTTTTTGAACTTTTCATCAGAGTAATTTGTTTCTGGATTTTACTTTGGAACTGCGATGCAAGGATAGTCATTTTGTGCTTCCCTTTTAAATATTTAACGAAAAGAAGTATGTGTATGGAAAAAAGTTCAATTATTTCCGTACTCGCGAAGAAAAAAAGGAAGTGTTCGAATACTTTTTTCATCTTGTCTTTAATTATGATTTTTTTGAACTTTTCATCAGAGTAATTTGTTTCTGGATTATAATTTATAGATATGCATATAAGTATAGCCATTTTTCCATTATGAATGCAATATGCGATTTTTTAAATTATAATTGAAGATTCTGCATATGTGCTCAATAATTTTCTTTTAAATTTCGCATTATAACGTATCTTAATGAAGTATGGATAATCATTTGAGTTTATGTAGATTCTGCAACATTGCATTTTCATCAGCAGTTTAGTTTACTTGTTGCAAATAATTTCTCTTTATTTTTCAAATTTGAAAATTCGTAAAATTTGAAGTTAGGTATATAAAAAAAGTGTTATTTTGAAAGTGTGGCTGTCGACTAATTCAAGGGAATAAAATTTTTTAGTGGCCCTGAAGGTGGTTGTCTTTTTCTGAATATAATCATTCCCTTCTCCCACAGAAGTTTAGGATAGCTTTAATAGTGAAGCAGTACGATTTCATTTGTGTACACTAGTTTTATTTTTAAAAAAGAGAACGAATGCATCATTGTAGAATTAAAGTTTGAGTCAGTTTTCACGCTGCTTGTCTGTAGAATTGGTAATTTTATTGACTATACAATTCACTTTAATAAACTTATTCTAGAGATCAGTCAGATTTAAAGATTTCATTAGAGAATCTGGTAAAATTAATCAGTTATTTGAGTAACTATTTGTTTTTGACTTTAGTGGAGGAAATTTCTTGTAAATTGTTTCCCAAAGTCTTTTATTTTTAAAATTCTATCTTAAAAATTTTGTTATATGTTTGATGAATGTTAAATGATTGTTATACTTCACATAAAACCAGTAAAATATACTTTGAGTTATATGATGTTTATAGTAGACTTGTAAATTCTAATAAATTATAAGTTAGTTATAAACGTGTGAAAAATAATAATAAAAGGTATATTATCTTTTTCCTTTGTAGCTTCATAATAAATATATTTTCTAATATTAATATCTATTAGAAAAGATAAGTGACATCAAACTTATCAGTGGAGTAGATAATACTGTTGATTACTTGTACTTTTAATCTTGGCAAACTAATTGTTTTTCATGGTTTTAATGAGTACAAGCTAGTTTTTCATAAGATATCTTCCACAAAAAATCGTTTGATAACCATTGTGTGTTACACCAGAATTACTGTTGATTAAATAAATGGGGGGGGGAGTGGAAGTTTTGATCTTAATGTACGATTTTATTTTGAGAGAGAAGTGTAAAATTTCTTTTATTGATATCTATTACTGATCTTAATTAGTGTTATTTAATTCAAAAGGCATTAACTGTGTAACATGATTTGTGTCTTTGCCAGTCACTCTACCCTTGTTATACTTTAAAGCGCTTTTGTCATTCAGATGAAAGAAGATTTCAAAATTAGATAAGTGGTAGAAATATATTTACAGGTGCCCATTGGTGAAAATCGACGAATTTTGGCAGTGCATGAACAACTTGTTATTTAGAACAACTTGTTACAACATTAGCTTGTTATTTTGGCTTTGCGTAGCATAAAAATCACCACTATACAAAGCCAAAATAACAAATCGAAGAATTGCACAAACTCGGGATCCATGTACACATCGACCCTATTTTCACTTTAAAAAAATTGGAGAATACGCACAAACTTGGCATTGCACACTCTCTTTTCTTTGTCATGTACACATTGATCTATTTTCACTTAAAAAGTCAAAGGAGCAGCCAATTCTATACTAGAACCAAACAAAAAATATATCTCAATAAACTAGATTTTAAATCAAACAATGAAATAACATAAAAAAGGAAATTCATGTTAGCACTACACAAAGCAAATATTCATATTCGCTTACCTTATTTAGAAAGTTCCGTGTCTTTAGGCAAACAAAATTCCTTAACAGCATCCAAATACTTCCAGAAATTATCTGAACTAGAATCTGTATACTGGCATTGCCATACAAATTCGCAAAAATAAGAGTAAAAAATATATCCTCTGTAGTGTCGGTATCCTCTGACGTTCAATCATATGCATTTCATTAGTATAAACAGGACACTTATAATTCTGTTGAATTGTATCCAACAGTTTCTTTTCTTCTGTCCTCAGCCACTTCAGAGAAAAAAAAAACTTCCACTCTCATTCTATATCAGCAAATACCCACTTTACCACCGACAACCATTTTACGATGCACAGCACACAATGCGCAACGTACATCCTAACTGACATCCAACAATACCATCAGTCAAATTCACTGCAATCACGTAACCAATTACATCATAATAGGGTTTCCATTACATTCATCTAGTCTCAGGTTACCATAAATGAAACAGCTTGACGATACCGTTAAACCAATTAAATTTTATGTTTACCAGCAGTTAAGAGTACTTATGTATTTAGTGCAACTACCTTGGCTAATGTATCGTGATTTTTTATGCTCATGCATATACATATTCGCAATTTAAAAAAAAAAAATTATCCCAAAAAATTAGTACACATTCCCTTTGTCCATGTTCATATCAATTTATGTTCACTTAAAAAGTCAAAGGAGGAGCCAACAAAAAATGCAGTAATCTTCAAACTATATTGTAAATCAAACAATGAAATAACATAAAAAAGGGAATTCATCTTAGCACTACACAAAGGAAATATTCACTTACCTTATTTACAAATTTCGTGTCTTCAGTCAAATAAAATTCCTTAACAGCATCCAAAAGCTTCCTAAAATTATCTGAACTAGAATCTGTATACTGGTGTCGCCACGTAAATTTACAAAAATAAGAGTAAAACACATTCTCAGTAATGCCTGTACCCTCAGACGTTCGACCATACGCATTTCCTTCCTACAAATGGGACGCTTATAATGGCTACTAAGTAAACCTTCATTTACAGACCAGTCAAATAATGTTTTTTCCTTTTCATTCCAAATTGTACATAAACTTCAAATTATCTTGTCACATTCAACCATTTTACCATGTAAACCATAAAATAAGCAATGTACTAAAAAGTAATATCTAACACTTACAAATCCCATCAGTCAAATTCACTACAGTGATTCAATCAATTACATCATACTAGGATTTCCATAAGATTCAAGTACTCAGGTTACTATAAATAAAACAACTTGGTAAAAAATGAAAGAACTACTTGTTGATAACCCAAAGGGCACCCTTCAGTATACTCTAACCCTGGCTTTTTGCTGTTAAAGAATTGGTAGTGGTAATTTATCTTTAGAATTTCAGACATTGCAACTTGGAAAGTTTAGAAGGATTTGAAGGCAAGATGTATGTTGTTGTTATATATGCTCACTTGTTTGACAAAGTCAGCTGCCCATGAAATTCCTCGTGGCAAGGAGTGCAAGATTACACCTGATGTTGGCAACAGCATTTAGCACCTAACAGGTGACAGTGCGATTTGGCCCAGTTCCGCCGCCCTCTAATTTTGATATAGAGTACCCAAGGGGGACGGATCCGAGGGTCTCCCAACCCTCTTCTCTTCCACCAAACCACGCGAGAGGACTTTTGGCTCGCCACATATTTAGAGTGCAGCCATATGCCGCACTGACACTATACGTTTACAAACGTCCATGACTTCTCCGGGATTCGAACCCGGGCCCTTTGGCATAGCAGTCAGCGACGCTAACCACTATACCGGTTGGGCGGCATACAAGATGTATAGACCCACGAATATAGAAGATTCCAGGAAAAGGACTTCATGGTATTAACAGATAATGGATGTATTTTACAGAAAGTTTGGGATGAACTTTTACTTTTTGGAAGAACACTGAAAACGTAATATTTGAATCTTTTACTTCTGATACTAGAAGTCTTTTTCTTAACATGTTTATCTTGCCTTTGTTTTCTCTACTTTCCACTAGACGCAAGCACAGAAAATATCAAAAAGCATCTAATCTTATCACATGGACAGGCATTTATAGAAAGGGTATTTGCTATTAATAAAGAAATTGAAAATAGGCAATTTGAAAAATCATATTATATATCTCAATGCATCATCAGTGGCGTAGCTAAGGTGGGGCACGGGAGAACAACTGTCCCCGAGCACATCATCCCTGGGGTGCGAAATTTATGTTACAGAATTTTGTGTCTTTCATTCTTGGCATACAGAAGTGGCGCAAAATCTTTAGTTGTCTCCGTGCACTGAAAACTCTAGCTACAGCTCTGTGCATCATACACAGGGCTGGTGCTATGCATTTTCCCACCTGATGCAATCTCTGTGGATCCTAAATACTGCTGCCTAGTGCCTTCCTAAATTCTAAAATTTTGTCATTTCTAGATTTTGTTGCTTGGTGAGTCACTAAATTCTAAAAATTCTCCTACACCGGCCCTTACCATATATCATTTCATGTTTATTCTGAATGCACTACAGAAATAAAATTAGCACCTTTTCCTAAACATTCTAAATGCATTTAGTTTTATAGAATAACAGAAATCTTTAATTAAATCCAAAAATTTTAAAATGAAGAGGAAACGTATTGAAGGAAACCAAGTATGTAAAGAGAAAGAGAATTATTCTTCAAAGATATGTACAGTTATTATTATGTAAATTAAGCAGTTGTTTATAATTTCAGCCTTTGCTGTAATTTTCCCTTTCCATTTTCTCACCAGAATGAAAATCAGTTAGATAGTTTTTAAGGTACTTAAATACTATGATGACTACCTAGATATTTCGCCAAAACTGGTGATAGATGCAATTTTGTTGACCCATGTACGCAGACTTATACTCAACATGTGGAAAAGATGTGGGGTTCTGCAAAATAGAGAAACAAGCAACAATGGGGGACAAGCCGCCATCATTTTGATAATTTTGCGGAAAAAAACAGGAAATGCCTTTCAATGCTATTTTGAAAGCTATTTCCCACCACTTTCCTAATCATTAACTTCAACATTTTCTTTTAATCAGTTTTAATAAGTTAATTTTAATTTTTCTAATTCATATTTAGTATATAGTTTTTATATATATGTTTATTTATAATATGTATATATTTCGGAATTTTTGGTTTTTAAGTGTTTGTTCCTTTACAATTAGGACTTTTATTTTTAAAAGAATTTATGAAGATAAACCAAAAATCGCCAATGAAAATTTTTATCACAAAATGTCGCCAAGGTAGTTGTCATAGTACTTAACGGTTTTTAAACTAAGGTTTGGGTATTGTAGACAGAATTTATTTCTGGCCTTCACGTGCATGCTGCACGTTCCTACCAGCTCTGGTAATTTGTAATTATTCATCTTTATGGTATCTGCTGCCAATGTTTGAATTTATTACCCCATAACTACGTTACGACAAGTTATTACGAGTTTGTTATGACGTATTGCTGAGCCAGCTTAGATTAAAATTAAATTGTGTAGTCTTTGATTACTAGGCCACATTTTTAGCTTGAATTTGACAGTTCCTGTTTAATTAGATCATCACCATAAGCTGTAGTTGATTCTGCTTACATATGAACATGCCTTTATGTTCTAAGGGGCTTTTAAATAAAAGATTTTATTTAAACCTTTATCTGACTTTTGCTTCACGTCTCTCAGGGGTTTTGGTGTATTTATCAGATCAAGTAAAACTTCATAGGTACATAATTGAGAGATTGGTAACTTTGGAGATAAACAAGCAGAAACTAATGGGAATATTGGTTTACATAATGAAACAAATTTCTAATTGTTAGAAAAGGTGCTTGAAGAAAAGGAAATCGATATAAATTAGTCAGAATGTCTGGAAAGGCTTCAAATTCAAAAGGTGTGCAAATATTTTGTTGAGTATTGTTATGTTTTGTAGCTTTTAATATGTAGTTATCTTAATATTGTTTAAGAGTCAGTTTCATAAATTGCATGTATTTTAAACTGTGACATGTTAATAGATTGTAATTTGAATAGTATTTTTTTAACAAATATTTTTTTAAAAAACATTTATTAGTGGCCATGTAAATCTACAATGACTAAAGGTATCTAATTAGCTAATTCAATCATTTGCAACTAACTGATCACCCTTCAAAGTTATCTCTGCATTTTAAAGTGATTTATTTCTTTTCATTAATCTTTACCATGGTCACAAGATACAGCACAAAAATGTAAAAATTAATGTAAAGCTTAATTCTTTGTATCTAGTGAGATTTAATACAAAACAACTTAATCACCTCTGGTGCTTTAGTGGCTTATTGGAACCTTAAAATATATTAACTGGGTTAGAACCCCAGGTACTCTACATGAAGTAAGAACACTAATTGTGTCAGACAGGCAGAGCACAACTAACTTTCAAAACTTACCAACCGTACCTACATTAGGCTTTCAGGTTTGTTTTGATCAGCAGTTCTCTCTGTAGACAAGCATCAGTGGTGGCAACAGCCAGTCTTCTATAACGACTCATGCTGATTATGATTTTACTTCTCATTTTAACCTGTACTGTTTGACATAAAATCTACCTGCTATTTACTAAACCTCTAACCTGAGCAAGTACATAACAAAATGAGACATAAAAATATCAATATAAAGCTGTTAGTAAAATGCAAATAAAATGTCACTCATCTTCTTTCAAATATGTCTATTATAAGGGTAAAATATTTAATGCTACCTGATAAATTTTATAAATTTGATTTGATTCTCAAAATTGTTTTATAACTATGTTTAATAAAAATGCATTCTACTTGTGGATCTATTTTATTCTTAGGATGGTATCATAAAAGTGAAGTTCAGGCATAGACATACAATATCTTTAATTGAATTTATTCAGTTCCCATTTGTTGATGGATCCTTAATTTTTATCATTAATGGTCCTTAAAAGTACTTAATTCCGTGTACAGAAATGTGTATGCACCCTGTATAATAAATGTATAATTTTCGGCAGTTAGGTGTTTTCATACATGTTTTTTACTTCAGTTTAAAAAATTCACTGATGTTGTTTTATTTTTGTTCAGAATTCTTCTTGTTCATGTTAAAGATACTTTAAATGTTGCAAAATGTAAAAATTTATCCTTCAGAAAACAAATTCCTGTACATATATTTTTTTTCCAGCAAAAATTTCAATCGTGATTTCATCAAAAAGGTATTTTGAAACATTTAAGCACTTACTTTTCATCCTAATTTCCAAGGTAAAGTATTTTCATTGAGCTGATGTGGAAACAAAACAACCATTTTACTGGAAAGGTAATGTAGCTCAGAATCAAACCAGTAAAAAAATAGCCCCCCTTCTCCTCTCCTCTCTTCTCAAAAAAAAAAAAAAAAGTGCTTTGTTTCAATATTTTGGTGAAAATTTTCAGTCTCTCTTTCAGTTAACAGGCATTTTGAAATATTTTGGCACCAGTTATTTGTCTTGTTACTTCAAAGATACATTTTCATTCAACTGAAACAGTCAAAAAGTGAAAATATTCTGTAATTTAGCTAAGAATCAAACAGGAGAAAAAATACTTTGTTGTCAAATTTTCACCAAGTTAGTCTAAACTACAGATTCACTGTAACTTCTGTTCCTTTGGAAATTTCAGTTTCTAATTGGTTGTGGAGATCATGGATTCATGACTGCTTTTCCAAGTTGCTGCCAGCCTGAACCCTGTGATATTATCCACTACCATAAATTCATTACAACCACAATGATGAAAATTAGAATTATAATATGGCTTTGATCAAGTTAACTTAAAAAATATTGTGTTATACTGCAAGTTGTGGGGGCCATAACTTAACTATTGTCCATAAAATTTATTTGAATTTATCATACTGGAAATGTTTTGCCACATTAATTCTGACATATACGAGTCCATGTGCTGTCTTGCAATACCTTTATGCTCATTTCACCGATCTCCAGAAACTCCTTGTATTCAGCATAAGAGCCCCAGATTGGGAATCCATGATGTTATATCAGTGGTTTACTTTCAGGTGTCGAAAGCCAGCTTCTTTAATTCCTCAGTTTTGTAGCCATGCCAGCAATCTGAAAATAATGATTTTGCCATCCTTGATGTATTCAACAATTTCTTGGAAAAGGGTTGTAGCTTTCTGATTAGCTACTGCCATGAGAAAGCATTCCTTCGTCTTCCAGCAAGTAGCACTAAACACGCATGGCTTGAGAAGCCATTGGCCACAATTACTTTTTCATTTCGTGAAGAATTTTGTCGATTTCAGCAATCGTTTCTGGTCATCTTTGTACACTTTTTCAACAGGTGCTGGACACAAATTTTGTACATTTAATTGTTCCGGTGCACAGTTGTTTCTGGGCAGAAATCCATCTGGTGTTTATATCATGATTCAAAAATAAGAATTCGTTGACTCAGCTGTAAATATAGCGTAAGGAATCGTAGATACTAAGGACCACATTCATCACACGAAGACTGACAGAATGTCAACAACCAGTGATGTTGACTGTTTGGAAATTAATGCTCTTGGAATAAATTATTTTTCTGTTGAAAGACGCTTGTAGCATTTTCTTTTTTGTTCAGCAATGAATTTCAGATTTTCATCATTGTGGCATCTAACTAACAGTATAGCTGAATAAAATGGTTCTATATTCAAATTATTTTACTTTTAACACTAGTCTGCAAAATAGCACCATCTTTTTTTTAGTATCACAGGAGTCTTTAAAACCCTTTAGGTTATTTTTTTTTGGGGGAGAAGCAAGTTTTGGTCCTTAAAAGTTCTTAATTTCTGCCTGAATTTTACACGGCCACCAGCAGCCGAGCAGTAAAGTCGCTGAACAGTGGTAGTTTTCAGTCCAAGGTTTGAATTCCAGCAAACAGGCTGGCTGCATGAGTGTTTCTGTGGTTTTTCCCACATGTTACATGTATACGAGCCAATTTTCCTTAGAAAATCCACCACAAAGGCATCCCTTCCCTTAAACAGGTAGCCCTTACATGCTTTGCCATAATTAAACTAAACCAAACCCTAATTTTACATATCTGCCATCTATGTTTCTTTGTTTAGGTAGTTATGTATAATGTAACCACCTTCATGTAGTTCAGTGATGTTTATGGGAGAAAAAAGACTTATTGTATTATGTAGATATATATTTTATGTTTTAACTGCATATTTAATTTAAAAAAATCAATAACCTACTTACAAGAGGTTTTTTTTTTTTTTTTAAATTCAAGTTGAAATATCATGATGATTTCTTTAATCATGAGAAGATTCCAAATGTTGTTCTGTCGCTACAAACAAATCTCTGCCCCTGTACTTCTGTTACATGAAAATCTCACAAGCACAAATTTCAAAATTGAGTTAAATTCAAAAAATAGTCATAATTTTTCTATAAAAGCCATATTAACTTGGAATACAACAAAAAGAATGCATACTAAAATTGAAGAATTGTTATGCAGGTATAGCCTAGCATATTCTGGAACTTTGTTCATTTTTATTAAGTTGGTTGCAATCATATGTAAGCATAGTCTTTTATGACTGCCATTTTGAATGAGAATTAACATTTTGAGGTGAATACATTTTGTCAACAATTAGGTATTTGATGGGTTATTTTGAATTTGTTTCTATTTGTAATATTAATGGTATGGTACTCAACTTTATGGGCATGAGGTCCTTTCTTGTATGAAACATAATTATTTCGAAATTCTTTTTTGTGAAAAAAGACTTTATAACATATCACATAAAAAAAACAAGAGCTTTTCCTACTTTGGGAAATGAATGCATTTGTTATGTGGCATTATATTTAATGACTAAGCAACATTTTGGCGTTTTAAGATCAGTTTGTATACTAAATTCAGATTCACACACTTGCAAATTTTTCGATTTTTTTTTATTTTTAAAGCCATAGCATCATTGATAAATATCATTAAAATACTGATAATATATTAAAATTATGTTTAAGAAATGTTAATATAAAGCATTTTTATTTTTTCGTCTCATATTTTAAAATGATATTCCATTCTGGCAACTTAGAAATATTTTCATTCTGAGAAATAAACAAGATTGTATTATAAAGCACATCTTCCACTAGCAATAGAAAAAATGCTACTGTGATAATTTTTTAATTATTTTTTTTATCTTCCTTTATATTTTTCCATAAGTTTCCCTCATGTAATTTTTTCAGAATATTCAAACGTGTATCAGTTTTCTATGCAAAATTGAAGGCCTCTGAATGCTGGTAGCTCGACCCCCAATTCGAAGCCATTTGAATGGGCTGGCTGCATGGTTGGTTTTTATGGTTTCTCCAAAATGTCAGTTCAAGTCAGTTTTCCTTAGAAAGTTTTCCATGAAGGCATCTCTTCCATTAGGCAGATAATTCTTTTGTATATATGCTTTGCCTTAATAACTTGATCTAACCTCTTAAGGCCAATATATAAGTATTCAGTGAAAATATGTGGTGTCAACCTTTCAGAGTTTCTGGTACCAGTGTCAGAGTATAGAATTTAATATTTATTAATGGTTATGATGTAACCTTTATTAACTGCTGCATTTTATAAACTTATATTTCCTTTTTAATCTAGAAAAAGAAAAGATCTGAACATAGCATTTTACTCTGACCATTGAGCATGTTTTCTAACCCCATTACATCTGTATTTAGCTCAGTATTTTTGATAGTGATTTCAAAGACTATTCAAAATGGTTATTTGGAATTTTTATTCAATAACAACTGCTTAAGTGGCCAGCCACCTAAAACAGTTGTCATAAAATGTCATTATCTTGGATGTTATATTGTTATAGAAATCTTGCTGCTCGAAAATAGTTTATGAGCTGTTCTCTAGATGTTAGTGATAATAATTTTCTGTGAATAGGTGCAATTCTTTTTTTGACTATTCAAAATGGTTATTTGGAATTTTTATTCAATAACAACTGCTTAAGTGGCCAGCCACCTAAAACAGTTGTCATAAAATGTCATTATCTTGGATGTTATATTGTTATAGAAATCTTGCTGCTCGAAAATAGTTTATGAGCTGTTCTCTAGATGTTAGTGATAATAATTTTCTGTGAATAGGTGCAATTCTTTTTTTTTTTTAAAGAGCAGTACCTGTTTGCTGTGCAATGCAGAGATTTTTGCAGTTCTTCAATGTTTTAAGTTAAAACAGATCGTACAGCAGACCAAGAAAGTAGAAAGCTAAGTTTTTTATTATGGGTGTTGGCTGTGTTTTTAATTTTGGTAATTTTTTACTATTTTTTTAAATTTGGAGTGTTTCACTGTAGATGTTTGTTTTGTGTAATTTTGACTGTTTCATTATGGATGTTTCTTGCATTTTTATTTTCATTAATTCATTGTTTTATGTAATTTTCAACACTACCATTTTTTTAAAATGGCCACAGGTTTTTACATTGGTGAAAAATTGGTTGCCATGATTGGCGGCGTTGCGAGACGGTTGGACAGATGTAATGCGATTGAACCAAATATTTAATGTTTCTGCTTAGATATCTACTGATCTAAATTCTCTTTTTTGTAAATCAGTCAAAATAAAAAGTAGAAAAAAAAAATATTCTTAAGAATTATCTTTATTGCTTGGTTTGTTAACCGGTAACAGACAGATTAATATTGAAAGTTAAATATCTTATGCTTCTTAATTTTGAATGTTGCTATTTTTTAAAAAATTGGGGAAAATATATTTCAGAATACCCCTTGGTGAAAATAAGTGATTTTTTTGGCGCCACTCCTGTTTACGTGCAATGCCCTCACAAATAAAATAACATCCAAAACATAATGCAATAAAATATAATTAAAACATAAAAAAAAATTATAATCTCAATAAACTGCATTTTAAATCCAAAATAAAACAATGAAATGACATAAAAGTAGAAATACATGTTACCTAATCAGCACAGTACAAAAATGAAATATTGACTTACCCTATTTTGAAATTTCTGTGTCATTGATGTGTAGCACATAGAATTTCTTAGAAGCAACCAAAAACTGTTTAAAATTATCTGAATTAGAATCTGTATATTCCTGTCGCCACATTATTTATTCACAAAAGTAAAAATCTAAAATATCCTTCGTACTGCCAGTGGCATTTCTTTTGAAAATCTCATTTTATTACAGCCCACATACCATCCATAGTGTTGATATGAGCTACAGTTTCCGAATAGATGTCACTGCATAATTTACTGAGATGTTAATGAAACCATTTAAATCTTCATTTACACACCAGCCAATAAATGTTTTTTTTTGCCATTCATTCCAAATCGTACAGAAACTTCACGTTAATCTTACTATTGGCAGCCATTTTACGGTGTACAGGACAAAATAACCAATGTAACTTCCTAACCAACATCCAGTGCAGAAATAAACCCTGAAAAATATTTTCCCAACCATATCTTTCTGTTCAGTTTTTATTTATACACTCATTGCCATAAAAATTTGTGCACCAAAAAAAGAGTTGTCAGAATGAAATGAAATTTTATATATATAACTACTACTTTGATATAAGTAAATGATTAGAAAATCAAAGAAAAAAGGATCATTTATCGCAGAAAAAAGTACACATGAACGGAAGTTTTAGTACTCTGTTGGACCACCTCTAACGCGAATGTACGATGCCATACAAGCGGGTATTGAGGCATACAAGTTCCATATGGTGTCCTGAGACATCTCGTTCCACAGTTACTGTAAACGTGCGTCTAGTTCAGCCAATCTCATAGGCTGTCCAACTTGCCATCCCAAATGATCCCAGATATGCTTGATTGGTGACAAATCTGGGAATTGAGCAGGCCAGTAAGGGTGTTAATGTGGTGGAGGCAGTCTTGTGAGATCTGTGCTGTGTGTGGCGGAGCATTGTCTTGTTGAAAACAGGCTCCTGGGACCCCTGCCATGAGTGGCAACACATGTGGCTGAAGGATGTCATGGACGTACTGCTGGACAGTCATTGTGCTATGGATCAATATTAAGGGTGACCGTGTATCATAAGCAATGGCATCCCATACCATCACGCCAACTGTGAAAACAGTGTGTTACTGTAAAGCGAAGGCAGGATTGAGGCGTGCAGCATGGGGCCTCCACACACGAACACGATTGTCATCATTGGTCAAATTGAATCTACATTCGTCGCTAAAGATGACCTGGTTCCATTTCGTTAAAGTCCAAGCCTGTCGTGCACGACACTTCTCCAAACGTAGGTGCCGGTAGGTGAGTGTCATTGCAGCACATGTAATGGGTGCAGCGATACCATACGCCCTTCAACCAGGTGCCTTCCGATGGTTTGGGAAGACACTGGGGCCCGTAATGAAGCTGCTGCCTGTGTCTGAATAGCAGCCAATGAGGCAGTTTGCTCTACACATGCGTGTCGTATGATGTGACGATCTTCTCAATGACTGGTCTGTCAAGGGCATCCTGAGCCTGGTTGCTGTGTAAATGACATCTGGTCTATCCACTGGTTCCAACACCTCCTCATAGTAAAATCAGAAGTTGACAAGCTACTCGTCGACCTGACCACCCAGCTTCCATCATCCCAATGATTCTTCCCCTCTTGAACTCTGATAGCTAGCTGCTGATATTGGCTTCGATGGTGGTGTAACAGCATGTCTACCTAGTCTACCTGTCTAATGTTTCCTTAGCAAAAGATTAAGTACACTCAAACAAGCTCTGCTTACCTGTTTTATACTGCAAGAAGAATGAAGTTTGATACCCTCTAGTGGCGTTACGGAATGCGTAACTTATAATCATTTGCATATCTAGTCGACATGTACGTTTCTGCCAAGTTTCATTACAATCCCACAATTATTTCTTGGTGCACAAATTTTTATGACAATGAGTGTATATTCTGATGCTTGCATTTGGCATCAGAATACACTAATGCAGACTATATCCACTGAGTGATGCAGAATTGGCTTATGCCGTAATACATATGAAAAGAATCTGCTGTCTGTTAAGGAGCAGAATGCTGCCATTTTGCTGTAAAGTTATCATCTAGTCCTCTTATATTTTTCATTTTGCTTAAAAAATCTTCGACTATGCAAGCTAATCTTTCCCAAAGTTACAAAACACCATTAAATGTAGGCTTGCTTCATATCGTTAGGTTAGATTTTTAGTATTCAAATTTTCTTCGTTAGTTTTCATCTGTGTATAGGATGTAAAAATTTCTCTTGAATTTGTTGAACTCAAGAACATTTCTTCTAGAGATTTAATTATATTCTCTCTCAATACTGAATATAATTTTTTATTAATTTCAGTAGAACTAAAATGTCTTGAAAACCAGATTCCAAGAATCTATCATGCTCAAAAATTAAAGAATTAATTCCTCACATTAAAAAGTCATCTGAATTCGTATTCCAAAACAATTATTTTTAAATTAAAACAAAATCTGCCTGTAAAAATTTTTTATTACTGTGATTGCAGAACAAATACTGTCATGAAATGAAGGGATTAGTTATGAAAAATATTTCAGTTCTTGTTGTTATTTATGTGCAATGTTTTGAGATCAAATTTTTTAAATTGGACCTTCCTTTTTGCAAAACTATTTTCTGTAAATGCCATCTTTAGATTTTTTTTTTTTAAAATTTTAAGAAAGAGCATTTAACAGATGATGTATTCATGAATTATTTTAATTCTTTTGTTCAATTAACTAATTCAAACCTACTGTCAGTATGAAATTGTCTGTCTCTCAACTGCCTTCCTTTTTTTGAAATACTTACATTTGCAATAAATTTTATTTCATCTTTGTCATTCATCAGAATTTTTTTTTCCTGTTTAATTTCTTCTGATACCATATCTTATCTTTCTACTAAGCAAAAATGGTTTCTTTTCCATATTTTTAGTTTGTCTCATTCTACTGATATTTGAAAACATCTGTTGTTTTAGTGATTTTTTCCTGTTAACAGACATCTCAATCATTCTGTTATGTATAAAACATTTTTTTTATTATTTTAATCAACAACTTATTTAATTTTTTCCCATTTAATCCAAAATTAAGTATGCAATAACATGCTACCACCTGGATTTGATAGACTGGATCTTTCTCTTTCTAGTTGCCTTTTATGTCCATGTATATAAGGAAAAGCAGTGCAAGAATGAATGGCATTTCTGCTGTTACTTGGTAATATAGTGGTTAGGATATCCAGCTTGCAGCTGAAAGATCCATAGTTCAATTTTCAATTCTTCATGTTTCATTCAAACATGAAGAATTCTTCATGTTTTTTCCACCAAAAGCCAAATAGTTTTTACAACATAATGTTATCTCTTTTAGCATGCTTTTAACATATAATTTTTATTCTTGCAGGGTTTTTTTAAAAAATGTTTATATTAAAGACTTTAAAAGTATGAAAAAATTAAATACTTAAATAAATCTTTTTAATCACACCAGAATGAGGTATGAATAAGGAAGAGTGACAGTATTTTATTCTGCATTTTAATTTAATGATACCTATATCATTGAGGTATCTACTTATCAATACAAAAATCAAAATTTAGATTATGCTAATGCTTAATTTTATGCATTTTGTACCGAAATATTTATTGTTGATTTTGGAATTCACTGCTTTTTTACTTTTAAAAATATGTCATACTTTATTGAATTTTTTCTTTCTTTTTTTTTTAAAATTATGATTTTTCTTCCAGATATTTCAAAATATTCTGTGGGTACAAGACTGACTGACAGTGCATAAAGCAGCAAGAATGGCAATATACATATTTTTTTGATGAAAGCCCTATTTTAGTGGTATTCAATTTTACTGGAGATTTAAAATCTTGTCTTGCTATGTATCATAGCACGTATCCTGCTTCATGGTTTGTCAGCAATCAATTAAAAACTCCACTTCTTTTCACATATGGGGACTTTCCATTCTTCACAGTTGATCATCTGACAGCTTTCATGCCATCTACACAACAGCCATTGTACACCACACAACCTTTTACACTTGATTTGCCTCACATGAAAAGAATTCCTGTTAATATATTGATGCAAGGTATGGAGTCTATGAAAAGTTGCATGCCTTTCACCAGGAGAAGAAATGTAAATCAAACATCTTTGGGCAGACAGTTTTCCAAAGAAAGTTTGATTGAATCTGCATATGCAGACAGTGGTGTATCCAGTTCTCGTTCCTCAACACCTTCTTCTGTAGAGACATCTGGAAGCTGTGAACCAAAAAATGTGTCTCCTGTGTGTGAAAGCTTGCCACGCATGGATTCATTCCAGTCTCGGTAATATTTCAAATCTTTATGATGTAATAATACCTATGATAAAATTATTAGTACTGTCTAATTATCTACATGCCTGGTTTCAACATTCAGTTGAATTGCTGTGTTTTTGTTATGTTTTTTTAGCATGAATGTGACAATAGCCAAATTACACATATGGTTGAGTGCATTGTGCTTTGTATGTAACCAAACAGGATTTACCAACTGTAAAAATATAAGTACTGACCATACAGATTTTTTCTCCTTTTAAGATACCTTTTTTATTTTTCAGTAATAGAATAGTACTGAAAATTATTTTTGCTGATTTACAAAGTCACCAGTGAGTGGACAACTTTTCATAAAAACTGCAGAAAATTGGAAACTGCAAGCTATTTCACGCTAGATGCTTTCTTGATGGAATTACCATTTTATTCTTCTCATTTTGAAATATAATTAACCCTTAAGTTATGTAGTAACAGCCCTAGTATTTGCTATGTATAATTGTTGCCATCCTATAAATTTAACTATTAAATGAAAATGTTCACCAAAGATGTTTGATGAACAACCTTCCTGATTACATAAACAGTACATATATATTTTCTGTGTTTTACGTTAACAGTTAAACTGGAGAAAGGAAGTAGGAATTATAGTCTGAGAAACTTTAGTTGATAATCTAATACTTCAAAGAGTTTGCAGTTAAAACATTTCAAAAATATTATGACATAAAAATTAGGAAAGCTGCAATGTGATACTTGTAATAAAATTTAAGTTTAATACATGACAGAGTTTTATGATAGGTATATACTATCATAATTTCAAGATTGATCTATGGAAATTCAAGAAGCATGTTTAAAACCATGTATTTTAAAATATGTTGTTCAAAATAGGAGTGCAGTGCAAAGTCTGAGCTCCAGAACTGTTAGAATTTGAATTTCTGAATTTTGTTAAACTTTTTTATCGATTGCTTAAAAAACTGTGGGTTTTGTGTTAATGTTTTCTCTTTTAATTTTATAGAGACATAATTTCTTGCCAGTTACAAAGTTCATTATTTAAGTCCCATAATTGCTGTGTTTAAAATTAAACATGGTTTGTGTAGTCTTTAGCTTTTTTGGAAATGATTTTTGGTCCTTAAAACTCCTTATTTTCAACCAAAATCAACAAAATTTCCTTAATTTTGCTCTTCTGACATCTGACATGTTTTACAACTGTCATTTCAGAGTGTGATTTAGTATTAGAATATTTTTGGTGATTCATTCATATGTATTTGATGGGTTGTGGTTATTTAAAAAAAATATCTGATTGAATCTTGATTTTGTCGCTTAGTGCTTCACTAAATTGTAAATATTCTACTCTGGTTCTGGCACTGGACCTTAACAATATCATTTCGTATTTATTGTCACTGTTCATATTACTAAAGAAATAAAATTAGCAGTTTCTTCTGTACATTCTAAATGCATGCAGTTTTTTTTTAATAACAAAAATTCTTAAATCCAAAAATTCTAAAATGAAGAAGAAAGTTACTGAGCAAGAAATTGATTATATAAAGAGAAAGAAACTTTAAAGGTATATTGTAGAAACATTAACAAGTTAGAAGATAAAGCACAGACTAGTGGGAACATAGATTTGTTGATTGAAGCAAATTTCTTATTATTAGAAAAGGTGGGACAATTTTTATCCAAATATCATTTTAGAATCAGTGACGTAAATTATGTGTTTAATTATCTATTAAACTGTAAAATTGTCTTAGATTGTGAATTTAATAGTTTTTTTAACAAATATTTTTAAAAAACCATGTAAATTTATAATGATTAAAGGTATCTTAACTACCTATTTTATTGTTTGAAACCAACTACTCACCTTAAAATATTTTCTCTGCCTGTTAAGGCAAGTTATTGCTTTTCATTAATCCTTACTATGGGCGCCAGATACAATATGAAAATGTAAAATTTTATTTTTTACAGCTCATGAGACTTAGTAATACAAAAGAGGTTACTTCTCTGGTATTTCGGTGGCTTATTGGAACCTTACATTATATTAACTGGTTCACAATTCAAGCAACTCTATTCAAAGCTTGGATGCTAACTGGTTCAGAAAAACAAAGCATTACTAACTTTCAACATTATCAACCGTGCTAATATCAGGATTTATATCTATTCTGATCATCAGGTCTTTCTCTTTAGACAAACAGCTATTATGGTAACAGCCAAGCTTCTGCTATGAATCATGCTGATTATGATTTTAATTCCCCGTTTCAACCAGTGCCGCTTGACATAGATCTGCCTCTCTTGACATAACAATCTGCCGCTAAATCTTTAATCTCTTCTTGGTTGACATCGCATCTAACACATTCGGAGTTTTTGTGCCTGTGAGGTTGTTGTTGCATGACATGCAAAGTGAAAAATTCCATCGTTGAAACTGAATTTGTGGCTGCTCATATATCACTTTACATTCCATGATTATTTTTGTATTTCTGAATATTGCTGAGAGATAGCACGACTACTCCTAGTTTCTTCACAATTTTTGCTGTGAGATTTCCCGCATCCATGGAATATCCGTTAGAATTTCAACTAAAAAAACATTCAAGATATTTTTGATATTTATAGCCAGTTTTTTTTTTAAAGTAAGCAAAAAAAATATATTTCCCTTGATTAACTAAATGATTTTGGTTTTGTGATAAATGTGGTTTTTATGCTCTGATGTCCAAGGCTGATGTAAAGCTGTTTTAACGGTAAGGTTGGAAATCTATTTTCTAAAGTTTTTTTTAAATAATTTTAATAATTATTTTTATGTAGATATTTATATTAAACACTTCAAGACAGTAGTTAATAAATATAGTATCACATTATATTTTTTTAAATTTAAAACTGGGGTGTAATGCAGAGAAAACTGGTGATCAGTGGACGAGATATCACACATCGAAAACTGCTTACTATCAAAACTATTTTGCATTTTTGAATTGTGGATGAAACATATATAAATTTTCAGCAATTAAAAAAAAAAGCTTTTTGGGGGGGGGTCAGAAATTCAAAAAAAGTCTACATTGTGTATCTGTCTGTGACAATATTGATTAGTTCGTAAAAATATTCTGAATTTTAGAGTTTTAGATAGCCGGTGAAATCAATAATTAGAGGATATGTGATGTGTATGTACTCTATCATTGCTTTCTTGTTAGATTCATTTGCTTAAAACCCACAATGAACAAAACTAAGCGAGCATGCACTTAAATTTTTTATGAAGAATGGGAGCATTAGTTTTGCTTAGTTTTTGTTTGTAATTAAGTTTTAAATATTTGTCCACAGATGTTTTTAATTTTCAGCAAACATGTTTAATTGTTTAGTTAGTTGCCTAAGGGAAGGAATAACTTTGTAGAATAGCTTTCAAGAGTATTCATGTAAAAAAAAATTAGAGAGATTATTTGTATTTATATAACCAGTTCATTCCATTAACTACCCGGAATTGAATCTGGGATCAGTTAGTTCCTCAATGATCTAATCCATTAATTCCCAGTCTTTTCTTTCATTAACCCCCTTTGCATATTTCTTTATGAGGTACAGCATACAACACAATCATAATACAAATAATAGGCATATAAATATCTGGTGGTAACGGAAGTTTTCCGCCCTAAAAAGAAACGTTTTTAACCACTTAACTGTTTCATTTCCCAGTCATATTATGGCCAAAAATAAGCATGTTTTTTATAAACAGTTTTGTATTGTAATTGATTACATGAATTCAAATCAGCATTCAAAACTGTTACAAGTATTACATTTATTGACTTAAGATCTTTTTTAATTACCGCGAAATTAAGGCGTTTTTACTTAAAGGTGGCTTTTTTCCAGCAAAACTGGAAAAAACTCTTTACAGGAGGTAAATATAAAAGAAGTGAATTCACTTTGAAAGGAAGTCATGGCGGTGGTGGAGGAGGATTACTAGTATCCATTTCACAAAACTTCCGAATCTGAATTAGACCATCTGAACTTTCCGTTTCCTTATCATCATTAGAAAATTCCGATAAAGAACTTTCATGGCTAGCAGAATGAAAGCATTACCTTTAGTGCAGGAAGTAATTGCCATCTAAATGTATTATTTTCTGCTAATATTTTGATAGTTTTTCAAAGCCTTCAGCTCAGAAACTTGGTGGCCGCTAGTCCAAAAACAGATCAACCTCATTTCGGATGTTGTTTGCGGAATGGATGAAAGTGCCAGAGAGATGTAGCTACAGGTGTAAAAAAAGGAAGTTTGAAGGAGTGATGTCATGGTTATATGGTGGGTGTGGCAACAGATCTATACGTTTTTGTGTCTGAACTCAGCTCAACACTTTTTCTTGATAGCGGTGTCAGCACGAACTAACATCTCGCTGTACACCTTACTATCGAAAGTTTTACTTTTTCCAGGTACTCTTTGTGGGTAATACCACGGCAATTCCACCAGATACAAAGCATGACCTTTTTGTTAGTCAAATTGTGCTTTGCGACGCTGCCGACAACCTCACTGGGCATAGGCCAACCTTCTTTTCAACTGTGTTGTTGAAGTAAGTTCGCTTTTCATTGTAAGTGACAGTCCGGTCCAGAATTTTATCCTTGCATTGATATTTGAGCAGATTATTGCAGGCTCAAACACATCTGTCCTTATCTGCTTGGGTCAACTCATTCAGCACCCAGCGATTGAACTGATACATCAAGTTTATGCGATGCATATTGTGACTAATGGACATGGGAGACATAACTAATGACTTTTTGGTGCTCAGCTAAATTATGGGGATCTAATGGCAAACTAGTTTTTTATGTGCAATTCTTCATGAATAATTTTACGAATGGTAGTGAATCCAATGTTGAGTTCCTTCTGTATCATTTGGTAGGTGCTGCGATTATCATCAGTTAACATTGTCTGGGATTACTGCTGGAACTTCTTGCATATTCATCCTGAAGAGAGTTTTGACCTTTGGTGAAATTCTGTAAATCATTTGAATACAGTAGCACTAAATGGACCTTCATTTCCAAATGCCTAACAGAAGATGTTGAATGCATTCTTCTTAACATTTTGAGGCCGGGGCTTTGGCAGCTACAAAAGCCTTGAAAGGACGGAGCATCTTGAACCGAATGCTTTCTCCTCTTTAAGAAATCACTTCCTTTTTGCAACAGAGATCCTTGTATGTAGTTTAATGGATTCTCAGAGGGGTGCATTTATGTCACAAAAGGAATGGAGATGTAGGGATTAGTGACCAAACTTCAAGATGCTTTTCGTCATTGAGAGAAAATTTCGTATTGCAGTTGTTCTGGAATGAGACTATTAGGCATTATGCAAAAGGAAATTTATAAGCTTCCATTGAAGAAAATGTAATTTTTATATTATAATGCGTTACTTTCGTTTTAACAAAAAATTTGTTTGAATTTTAAATTACACTACAAGATTATGTGTCTTTAGAAAGTTCTTACAATAATTATTTCTCTCATATCTTTATATTAATGTTATGTCACAAAATTATTTCAAGTATTTGATTATTTCGTGGACAATTTTAAATTAACTAGTCTTCATCTTCGTCTTTCACTGTTAAATTTCCGTATAATTTTAAGTTTGGTTTGGTCTACATTATCAACTATAGCTATATCATTGAACTCTCTTCGATACAAGGAATAATTAAAAAATAAACACTATAGAAATGATTAAAAATTAAAGTTCAGTGGAGCTGTTAAAATTATGCTGTATAAGACTTAATAAAATTTTAATTTTACATAATTGTTAAAAATCTGCTTGAATTGTTAAAAATCTGCTTGATAAGGTTTAAGAAGGAAACTTTCAGCAAATTAGATATATCTGGTTTAATTAAAAATTACTTTATTTTGTGGTAGATTATTAGTATTGCATTGTGCAATTACATGAGTGTTCCTAATTTACATTCAGTTCTTTTCCAAAGTATCTGTAGAATAAAACAGAAGCTCCAAAACTGTTTTTTAGAATAATATATTTTAGTTTTATACTGTTTATTGAAAATTAGTAAGTGATATATTTCAAGTATTAATAATAGAATAAATTCAAGTCATTAAAACTGTCAAATTATTTGGTATGCAAACCCATAATTAAAAACACCACATTTACAAGTAAATTTCATTTGTGCTTTTATACTAAATTCCCTGATTCACTGAGAGAACATGTTCACTCCGGTATCAAAATAAAAATAATTTCGTAGTGCAAAGAGTTTTTCAAATTGAAAGGAAAATTATTTGTTATGTGCAGTTTCTGAAAAATTGCGGGAAAAAGTTACATTATAGTTAGTTGTTGTCTTCAGTACTGTATTATATCATTCTATGTTTTATTATGTTACATAATTTAGCACATTAAGAAACATTTCCAGATAATTTCAGGTGCCCGGTCAACGAAAATCTCTCTTGTAAAATCTTCATCGTATGTAAATTTTTCTATTTCCTCTATAGTCTAAACCAGTTCGTTTCATCTCCAGAATGCCTTTGTAGCAGCTTTGACATCAACCATGACGGCATAGTTTATACTGTTCAATTTAAATTCTACAATATATTAGTGAGTATCTTTATATGCAGTTACTCAAAAAAACTTCATTGTCAGGTCAAGTGAATCCTATACTGACACAGTTGAATTGACCATTTTTCCCTTTTCTATCAAAAATCTGGCTGCTATTCATTGGTTTTGTTAACACGTCGGTCATTATGTTCTATTATCAAAACTAATTCATGGCAAAGAGTGATTGAGTGGCCAAGATCTGCCCTCAGATATTTGTCCTTAAGTGTAGTTGCTGAGATATGTGTCTAATGAATGACAAAGGCATTCAATCAGTTAAAAGGTCAAGGTTCAGAAGAGGATTCACATATTTTGTCTTTGAACAATGATTTGTACATTATATGACAGCTTTTACATCATATTTGTATTCTTGTAGCTCAACGTTCAGTGAATGCTACTCTTAATTCATTTTGAAAGTCTTACTTCAAAATTATTTAACCATGAAATCGAGACTTTAAAATGTGCCATCTAATGGCCAGAGATGAGCCCCAGGGAGAAACACAATGGAGAAATTCCTCTTTTCTACAAAGGCAAAAGCTTTCAAACTGATTCACTAGTTTTAGAATATTTACGATTTCCCGGTTGTCAGATTGAAATTGTAAAACTATTTTTGTTTCTTTGATAAAATTATTATTATTATTTGGTAAATATTCTTTGATAATTTATGTTCTTGTGATTTGTTTGAACAACAGTACCATCACTGTAAACTTCCTTGTATGAAGGTCACTTCAGTATGAACAAACATAAAGAAATAAAGACAGAAAAATCAAAATAATTCCTTAAATAATTCCACAATAAATAAAAATAATGAATTGTGGGAAAAAATCAAAATAATTCTATGCAATATTCCAAAGCAATGCAAAGCTCTGTGTACAATTTACAATCGCAGTTATCGCAAATTCTGTAGCTATGTAGCTACAGGAACAGAAAGGGGAAAATTGGGAAACCCGGATCCTTAGCACAAAGCCCTTTGAAAGAGATAAGTGGTTAAAACCCCAGGGACATCAAATTTGACATTTCACTCCACTCTTTCAGCCTGGAAAATGGGAGGAAAAGGCATGGCGACTATAATGGCCGTCTCATCCTCAAAAGGCTAATTTAATCCCACTTTAAAATCATAGTGCGATAATGTTCTTGTGTCAACTCTATTTTTCCTTCTGCCTAAAACTTATTATACATTAAACTGCTTGCAATTGGCCATTAAAAAAATAGTCTGCTATGCTAAAATATTTCATATTTTCAAATATAACCATGTATTGTTTTCCTCCCACTTATCGTGTGCACGTGTCTAAAAAATTTCAGAGTAACCTCTGTATTTTGCCACAAAATCACCAAAGAGAGCAATTGCTTTAAAGCTCTTTCCACAAAAGAAAAAAAATTCGCTTACAAATAGGTTTACTGAATTATTTTAAGGATAAATATGGAATTAAAATGTAAATAATGTATGTATAGTAAAAGCTGATCAATTCTCAAAAAGCTGGTTTAGTTTTTGGGAAGATGGAAATAAATTGACTGCTTTGTATATTTTTTTCTTCCATTTTTGAAAAGCAGAACAGTATGGAGTGGAGTATTTACAAAATTACATTATCCTTCCATCAAAAGTGATCGTTAATAGAAATGGTAATGACTTTATTTAAAAATAGATGTACAATAGAGATGCAACATGAAAAATTATGACAAACAATTTTAAGTTTTTTATATGCTATGTCTGTAGCTTATATCTTTTGATTATCTACTGAACAAAAAGTAGTCAGTTTTTCTAATCTTCTGTGTGAACAATTGGTGCAATTTTGATGGGATCGCTGCTTATTTTCATGGTCAGTGAGATTTCCTAATCAAATAAAATTTTCGCTTTCCTATGTTTAAGGCCTACAAAGATACACCAGCTTTTACACTTGAAATGCATTTTTTTAAAATCTTGCATAGTGTTAGACTTTTGATATTCCAGCTGATAAGAAAAAAGATGACAGTTTTTATAATGTTTTGCCATTCATTTGGCTTACTGTGAATTGCATTATTTTTGTTATATTATCCAGAATTTATCTTGTCTGGCATTCAGCATTTTCGGAGGATTTTGGATAGTGTAGCTTTTACTCTATAACAGCTTTGTAGAGATATTTGGGTATCTTAACATTATTTCATGAATGCATCCAAAGCCACATATTTTTTTAATGTATATTCTTTTTCCAAAAAGGTCAAACACACTTCTCAGTTTTTTGAACTGTTATTCTCTTCGTGTACACAGTGATCTGTTTTTGCTATTAAAAAAATTAGTTTGGCACAAATGTGCCATCATACATCAAAATTCTAATGAGTTGGCATTGAATGCTTTTAAGTGAGTCACATGATTCTGTGTGCATGTGGAAAGCTAAGATTGTGATTTTGGCAAAAGTATGGGAATTTCTGCATTTTAAGATGCAATCCACTCTGATCCACTCTGATTGCAGCATGCAATCCACTCTGAGATCACACTCTGCAGTCACACTTATACAATTGTCCAAAGAAGTAAAAAGCTGTCTGGGGATGAAAATGCATACCTAGGTTTCCACATAAAAGTTTTTTGGTGATATGTTGGGTTGCCATATAAATATATTTTTACTGATTTTGAGTGGGGGTACAGATAACTAGAAAATGTGATTATTTTTTGCAGTATCCAGTCATCATTCTTTTTCATCTGTAGTAAATTGCCATACTGCATGAAGTGGTTGTACTAAAGTGTAAGTACCCTGCATTTTGTTTAAAAGAACGTTTGAGCGTAAAAAAAAGTAACCTTCTTGAAAATATCAGTGCCTTTATGAATGAATGATTTCTTGAATAAGACTTGGGAAAGATTATGTATACCCTTTGCTTTCGTAATCTGATTTAGAAAGATTTGAAAGTTATATGCCTGTTCAAAATCTTCAAATTTTAGAATTTTCTCTCTAGTATTAGGAAAATGGGAGGGAAGGAAATGAATCTCTGAATACGTAAGAAAAACTAACGGAAGTCAGCTGTGTGTTTTTATTTTTAGGTATATGATAGTATTTAACATAATTGTATGCATATATTATTGTCTGCTTGATCAAAAAATAGCATGGCGTAATTTTTGATTGCAGTGTTATTAAATGTAATGGTAGTGATATAAGCAAGAACAGATACTTGACTAGTTAAGCTGAGCTTGATTTTAAGGGTCCTGGTGAACATGCTTAACCCTTTGATGGTTATGAACGAGTTCAGCTCGCAATTGAATCGTGCTTCATAATGCGCGCAAACGAGTTCCGCTCGGTAGCAAGATTTTGGCCGAAATGGTTAGTAACGAGCACTACTCGCGTAGTGAAATTTTTCCCCAATGCGTGCTGACGAGCTGACTTCGTTCGCCATTATTATTCTGCACTGATTGTGTTTCAAACGAATGCTACTCGTGAAATTTAGTTAGTTTTACTGTCTACAGATGGCAGTACGAGTTCCATGAATTTCTTTGCATAATGAAGGTGGATTTTTTTTTTTTTACCTTGTTCATTTTATATGTATTTTTGCGCGGTTTTTACAGTGTTTGTACAGTAAAATGGCTCAAAAGCGAAAGTTAGATAGTTGTGATGATGATTGTGATTGTGATACAGAAAGCTTATCAAGTTTTGAATCTGATAAAGTCTTTGTTCACAGTATTTCAAGCTCAGAAGACGATTCAAGCGATGAGGAAGATTTTTCGAGTGATCGACAGTGGTGTATAATTGATTCAAGTTCTCACGCTCCTAGCCGATTTAGTTTTACTGGTGATGTAGGCATGAAAGCTTGCATGACAAATATTTCTGATCCGCTAGAGTATTTTGAGCTGTTTTTTACTGATGAGATTATAAATCATATTGTTACGGAAACCAACATTTTTGCTGCTGAAAATTTAAATAAATTTAAGAGCAAAGAACATTCCAGAACTCATCATTGGAGTGAAACTAATTCAAATGAATTGAGAGTATTTTTTGCAATATTAATTTTGCAAGGAATGATTACGAAACCAACTGTAAGAATGTATTGGTCAAAAAGAAAGTTAATTGAAACTCCTAGTTTTTCTAACATCATGAGTTCGAGAACGTTTGACCTTATTATGCAATTTATTCATTTTGATAGGAATGAAAGCACTGATTCTTCTGATCCTCAGCCAAAACTAAAAAAAATATGGATCGTTTTAAAATACTTACAGAAAAATTTTTCGGAAGTTTATACACCCGAACAAGACATATGTATTGATGAAAGTCTATTGCTGTATAAAGGGAGACTTTCTTGGACCCAATACTTACCTCTTAAAAGGGCCAGATTTGGTATCAAGATGTTTATGTTATGTGAATCTCATAGTGGATATGTGTGGTCTATTATAATTTATGTCGGTAAAGGCACAGATATATCTGAAGAAAATAAAAAATGTTCGTTTTCTACTCAGGTAGTTTTGACATTGTCTAAGCTGCTATTAAACAAAGGATACTGCCTTACTATAGATAATTACTACAACTGTCCCAAGTTAGAGGAAATGTTATTGAAATCTAAAACTGATTTTTTTGGAACATTAAGACCTAACAGAAAATATCTACCAAAGGAACTGAAAACAAAAAAGCTTAAAAAGGGAGACTTACTTGCCTATCAAAGAGGTAGGATGATGATCATGCGATGGAGAGATAAAAAATATGTTCATTTTATAAGCTCAATTCATAATCCTGAAATCGTAAAAGTCCCAAATAAATTGAAAAATGTGGAAATAGAGAAGCCTAAGATTGCTTTAGATTATAATAATACGATGGGCGGCATAGATCGCATGGATCAACAAATTGGATACTATGATGTAACCCGATCTCGACAAAGGAAATATTACAAGAAAATATTTCGTTATTTATTGGACATAACAATTTTTAATGCTTTTCAGCTGTGGGAAAAAAAGGGGAATAAAAAATCAAATTTGGAATTCAGAATTGAACTAGCTGAAAGAATTGTTGAGAAATATCACACTCATAGACATTTGAAATCAAAACCTGCTGAAACAGTTTTGAATACTTTAAGATTGTCAGCACGCCACTTTCCTGATTATATTCCACCTACAGAAAAAAAGAAAGAACCTACTAGACGATGTGTGGTATGTTGCAGCAAAAATGATGCTAATGGAAAAAGAATTCGCCGTGAAACACGTACGTATTGCAAAGACTGTAATGCCCCATTATGTGCAATTCCATGTTTTAAAGTATATCACACACAAAAAGATTTTTAGGTAATTACTGTATTTATACTGTGCTTCATAAAGTTTTACATTAGTTGTATTTATTTAGTCCTTTCAATTTAATATTTGTCTTATATTTATAATTAACTATTATTATTTATATAATTGGTTATAATCATTTATAACTTACTGTTTAATAATTATTTTAAAGTACGTAAAAACTGTTATTTATGTACTACAAATACTTTAAGAAATTTTTAAAACGCACGAGGCGAGCTATCTACGGCATCGCCAGAGAAAGGTGACATTTTCGGAAGAACGACAGGAGAAAACAGCTGCCACTTTCGACTACTGTTTACTCCTAATGCTGCGCGAATTAAGTAAACGGAAACTGCTCATTTCCATAACCGTCAAAGGGTTAATGCTATGTCAGTCTCTGGGAACCTGCCCTTAGACAGCAAAGGCTTGGTGTTTAACATGTTGAAGGTGTAATTTAGCAGATTAAGTAGTGAAAATTTTTAATTTCATTGCGAAAAACTGATTCTTAACATCTGAACCAAATCATCAGATCAGAAGAGTGACTTGAATGTTGTCAAGAAATATTTGTCAATGGTATGTTTTGTATCTTGTGTGTGTGTGTGTTGTTCTTTTATCATTAATTTTCTTGTTTAAATAGTTTGTATATTATTTTTGTATTTTATTAAGTTGTGTATTTTTAGAAGAAACTTTGAGCATGGTAACAGTTCCCATAATCAGCACTTCAATCGCAGACTTTATAATCATCGGCGTGGACTGAATAATCGCAAAAATGCTGCAATGAGCATTCCTTTCAAAAGGTTTCCACAGATTCCTAGAGATGAGTGGCATAATGTAAGTTATATGTAGCATTATAAATTTAAGTATTGTATAATTTTTCTTGAGACTGAAAAATGCTTCCTAAGGTATGTGAAACAGAAATGTTTATGAAATACTATTAAAATCACCTGATCTGCAAATAAAGCAAAGCCTAGCAAATTGCTTAACTTTTTAACGCTTGTGCCTTTAGCAGATAAAAGTGCAACTGAAATTATTGTATACTTATGGAACGTGACATGAACGATAAAGATGAATGATAATAATTAAATGCGGATAGCAGTTTTCATTACGAGCATACATCTGTCTGTAAGCATTACATTAGTATGTGGACTCATGCAAATATCAAATGCTGAGCTTTTAAAATTATAGAAACTTTTTTAAGTACGTAGCGTATTCGGAAACTAAGTACCGTTTCATTCTAGCGCCGTTGCAGCGCTGTGCTAGGCGTCTCGCACATGGGCACTAGTCTTTCTTGTTCACTGACTTTCAATTGTCGCCATTTTGGTTGCTTTATTTTGTGTTTTCAGTTTGCTGTGCACATTCAAAGTGTTTAAGACAATTAGTTCTCCCGCTGACTGTGAGATTCGTGCCGTGATTAAATTTTTGGACGCGAGGAGTTAAACCGGCCGAAATTTATCGTCAAGTGCCAGAAGTTTACGGTGAATACACAATAAGTGATGGAATGGTGAGAAAGTGGGTAAGAATGTTTAATGCAGGTCGAACAAATGTCCAGGCCGAGGCTCGGAGTGGTCGGCCTTCTGTTGTCACCGATGATTTGGTAAGGAAAGTTGATGAAGCAATTCATGAGAGCAGACGCTTCACAATGGCAACTCTTTCAGAGGCATTTCCACAAATTTCACGTACTGTTTTGTTCGAAATTGTATCTGACCGCTTGAATTATCGCAAACTGTGTTTCCGATGGGTTCCAAAAATGCTCATGTGATGTTCACAAAGCAAAGCGACTTGCCCTGACATTTCTCACGCGGTACAGTGATGAGGGAGAAAACTTTTTAAACCAAATTGTGACAGGTGATGAAACTTGGGTGTGTCATTTCACACCAGAATCGAAACAACAATCGATGGAGTGGAGACACACTCATTCTCCAAAAAAACAAAAGTTCAAAGTGACAATGTCATCACAAAAAATCATGTGCACTGACTTCTGGGATAGGAAAGGCATTTTGCTTACTGAATTTCTTCCCAGAGTTGAAACCATTAATGCGGGACGATATTGTGAGACTTTAACAAAACTAAGGCGTGCCATTCAAAACGAACGAAGAGGAATGCTCAGTACAGGAATTGTGTTGCTCCATGACAATGCTCGGCCCCATACTGCTGGTTTCACTCAATCGTTAATTCGGCAGTTTCATTGGGAGCAGTTCGATTACCCGCCGTACAGCCCGGACTTGGCGCCGTCCGACTATCACTTGTTCCTGCACATAAAGCGCGAGCTTGGTGGCAAGCGCTTTGGATCTGACGATGACATGAAAAATGCTGTGGAGTTGTGGTTATCGAAACTGGCGGGAAGTTTCTTTGACGATGGTATACAAAAACTGGTCACCCGCTATGACAAGTGTTTGATCATTGGCGGAAACTATGTTGAAAAATAGTTTAAGACATGTATTTTCATGTAAAAGTAAAATTGGATTCCAAAAAATTGTTTTACTGTTTTTTTTTCAAAACGGTACTTAGTTTCCGAATACGCCTCGTAATTGGAATAATTTAAGTCTGATTGATAGCTAGTTTAAAATAAAGTACAAATTAGACATAAATTATTTATTTTTTCCTCTAGATGAAATTTTGAATTTCTTCAAAAGAATTCCTCTAGTTCTGCTTTAGAAATCTTTTTAATGTGTTATTTTTTCTTCCTTGTACGAAGTGTTATAATCGTGAAAAATCTCAGGTATCATATTTCAACGAAAATATCCATTTTGACTGCTATCGAATACAATTTAACAATATTTTAACGTAACATCTGTATGTAAGAACAGAATAAAGGACTTTTCCCCCCAAAACGGATTGTAAAATGGATTCAGAAAAGTTATTTTTGGGATGTCTGTACATACACATGTACGTATAGGTAGGTACATACATGCATATGTATGTATATTCTTGTGTGTTGGTAAGTTATGCATTTGCTTTAAAAGTGATTGAATTTTGTTGTTCTTTTGTTCATATTAAGGTTTTTATGCCTTTAGTTAATCTGCATGCAATAGTTGTAGAATTATCGACAGTTTAAAACTTGTTTAAGTGGATTAAGCTTAACTGGAGAAGCCATTTGTTTTACATTTGAAATTTAATAAAATAATGAAGTTAGTTTTTGCACCTTCAGTGTCTTTTTGCCACGTGAGACAAAGTGAACTTTCAGTTTAGTGCACTGAAAAAGCTGCCTTCTTGCACACTGGCCGAATTGCTTGTTTTTGCATAGAAGCTCTAATTTTGATTGTAAAAATTACTTTTATGTTTTTCTACATTTTTCAAATTTTAAGGAAGATGTTTTGAGTTTTTATGTGTTTTTGCCTTGTCATGAAGTAAGAACTGAATTAATCGAATGAGAACTTTATCTGTAATAAAATTCAAGGAAATATTTTAAATGAAGTGCAGCAAAAAAAAATCTGTCTAATTTAATAAGCCGTACAAGGAAGTCATGGTGTCCACATCAGATTTTTTAATCAGTCTGAAAAGTGACATACTGCAAGATTTTACTGTATAAAACAAAAAGTATTTTAAATATTTTTTCATTCAGTATATTTTATTCAAAATGCTTTTTTTTTTTGCTTCGATATCTAAACAGAATTAATATGATTACCATGCAGTTTGAAAATATGTTGACCCTGTTGCAATTTATAATACTTCTTTCATTTATGCATGGGTATAAATTTTCAAAATATTTCTTTACCAATGCTTAATAATATACAGGGTGATTTGCTACCAGACCGACAAACTTGCAGGGTATGTAGGGGTTACAGAGATGACTCGGAATCACATAGAAATGCAGGATTGCAAATGACATAGTTGCAAGGTACAGTGCAAAGAAGTGGAGAAAAAGATCAGAAATGGCAATACATTAATATGACAGAAAGCATTTTTATTGGAAGCATGTATTACAACAAGTATTCAAAATTACGACCAGAAGTCGTCTGGCAGGCCTAACAGCAGTGCTTCATGAAATTCCTCACGTTCTGGAAGATTCCTGCCAGTAGTCTTGCGGTAGATGGCACTGAACAGAAGGTTGCGGGA
>KK112385.1:62264-80674 GCA_000611955.2 Stegodyphus mimosarum
AGCAGAAAACACTATTAAAAATGCTGGTGCTGAAGTCTAAGTAATTTCAACATTAGCTGTCCTGTTGGGAAGTACTGTAACACTTTTGATGGAGCGAAAGCAGCTATAACATATTCAATTGATAAATTAAAAAATAGCCTAAGTCAAAATATTACATTTTTTATCGATTCACAAGATGCTATGTCATTTACCAATTCTAACTATAATGAAAATACCCAGGTTCATTCTTTTAAAATGAAGCTTTTTGAGCCAAGGAAAAATAGAAAGAACATTGCTGTTCAGTGGATTCTGAGCAAATTTGATATTTTTTGGAAATGAGCAAGAAGATAAACTTGCCAAGGCCAGATCCCTTATGGCCCAACCTGATTCTCCTTTACCATTGTGTAAACTAAAAGAATTATGTATAATAAAATGCAAAATAGTAGAATATCCTTTTATGTTAGTCCTTACCTTAGGCTGTTGGAGTTGCTTTCTTTTGCTTGACAGACAGCTGGCCAGGATCATTCACAGCAACATTTACATTGGCTTGGAGTCAAGGATTCAGCTTGTTGCCTTCTGTGTCATCATGGTGATATGTAATGGTGACCACCTCAAGGATTGCCCTTTTATTTTAAAGTTCATTACAGACAGCTCTATGGAGGTTAATTTTTATCCTTTCTTTTTTTTACACTCTCATCATTTTGTTGGGCTGCTCATCGAAATGCCAAAGATGGGTGTAGGATTAAAAAAGGGGGGAGGGGGTTATTTGTGAAATTGATAGAGGTCTCCTATTAGATAAAAATCACACCATCTGCTTTGACTACTCTGATTTGCTTAGTATCTCTGAGCAGCATGGATACAGTATATCCTTGTGAAGACAAAATGCTGTCTGGTGACATGTCTGTGAGGGAAACAATACTGTGTCTCTGAGCAGCTTTGTGTTACCTTGTAGACAGGCTTTAATAGGTAAACAGATGGCATAGAAACAACCAGGTCTTTGCTACAAGTCATACTAGTTACATTTCTTCTCAATTTAAATTGTGCTACTTTACATAAAAGCTGTATAATCTTATGGACTGAGCAAGTACCTGGTAAAATGAGGCATAAAGCAAAGAATCAATGTGTGTCATAACTGTTAGTAAAACGTAAATAAAATATCACTACTTATTAAAATAATTGTATATTTTTTATAATAAATATTTTAAGCAACTGGTCTGAAATAAAATTAAGAATGAATATAACTGTAAAAAAACTGTATATAGTATTGCTTTGTATAAAGGTGGAATATTTTTATGTAACTTTGTTAAATACAACATATGAAACCACCTGATTGTATGTTTGCCTGATGACTGTTAATTGCATTGATCCCTACATTAATTTCACTAATGCTTATTTTTCTAAATTAGTGGATATGCAGCTTAAATTTTTTAGTGAGAAGCAAACAGTGAAAATTAATTTTTTGCAAGTTATATATGTTTTAATTTAGGTTGAAATAACGCTGCGAACAAATATTAATTTAGACATCAAACAACAAAAATCAACATTATGTTTGCAAATTTTCACAGGACTAGTTTCGATGGTTTTACCGAGCATCAATCTCAGCTGCCAAAATGCAAATGAATGACATAAGATATAGCGAAAACATAAGAATGGCAAAATCAATAGATGGAGCCAGTAGCTTAACTCCTGTCTAGCCATTCTTATCCTATCTTTTCACCATATCTTATCTCGTTCATTTGCAGCTGAGGATGATGGTTCGGTAAAACCATCAAAACTAGTCCTGTGAAAATTTGCAAATATAATGCTGGTTTTTGTTGTTTGACTTCTAAATTTATGTATATTCTTAATTTAGCAGCATGTCAAAATATTAAAAAAAAGGGGGAACAAACTGTGTTGAGCTTGCTAATTTGTATCAACTATTATTTTGGTAATGTGGAAAAAAACTATGATATTTTTCAACCTAATTTTACATGAAAGATTATATTAACCATGATTCTTTTAGCTTTGATTAAAAAAAGGCTATGTTACTTACCTTAGAGAAATTGCTCTGTTCAATATTGTGGTTAGCATCACTGCTGCCATATTCTTGGGCCCAGGTTTGAATCCCAGAAAGGACTTTATATTGTCTCTATGGCATGGGAGCTCTTAAAATATTGGCAAACTGAAAGTCCTTTCGAGAGGCTTAGTGCTAAGGTAAGAAGGATGGGAGATCCTCAGATCTGTACCCTGGATGCTGTCCGTCAGGACTGTGATAGAACTTTGCTATTCTCATGAGTGTATAAACTTGGGCAGTGTTCTCAATGAGATGGCTAAATGACGGATGGGTATTGACCATTGCCAGTGTATGTTATTAGTGTCTGACCATTTGAAACAACTTTTCTTACAGATAAAATCAATATAAATTTAATTTTTAAGTAGTCTTAAAGTAGTTTCTGGTAATTTTTTATTTATTTTTTAATGTGTTTTATTTCCTTTAGAATGAATTTACGATATGTTTTTTGTAGTGGTGATTCTGCAAATTTTTCCTAAGAGTCTCTTGATTAATTAAAATTTCTTCTCATAGCCTTTGTAAAAAGTACAGATCTAATTACTGCCAAAGTTCCAATTTTGAAGTTCATTGAGAAATACAAGTAAGTAAATTTAATTGGCATTTTAATTCAGATTATTCTTATTTTAAAAAATAAAATTAATATTAAGCATTTCTTAACACTTTCGCTGCTAGTCATGTGAGGCTGTGTTGATAATTAATGCTGTGTCATAGAAATAGATAGTAACCATATGCTGACTTACTTATTAAAAAGAATAAGATTTAAGACATAATAAAAGATTATTATGCTGATTACTAAGCCTGATTACATTGATTACTAAGCCTTTAAGCTTAGAATTTTATGACTGCGTGCCAAATTATTTCTGCAATGCCACATTATGTGCTGGTGAGTGGCATTTAAAAGTGAATCAAATTAAGTAACAATACGCATTATTTTTGTGTGAAAATATATCACAAACAAATATATATATATTGCAAATGAATTTATTATAAGATAGTTACAATGATATTTTGCAAACTATATATTTCAGAATCTTATTTTTATATGATCTTAGCATGGAATGAAACTTTCTTTTCATTCCGGACCACATACAGTTACAACTAGTTTCTAATCTTCACTCCAAAGCTAGCATACATGTTCAAAATGTGATGCCATTTGAACTGAAAAATAAACAATGAGACACAGCTTTTCTCGTGGCAGCGTGTGACTAGCATCTGAGACATCCCCCGACATTACGCACCAGAGTGTGATTGGCTCTTCAGCAATAACACCAATCATGTACCAGCGCGTGATCAGCAGCGAATGCGTTAAAGAATGATATGTAAATAAAAGGGAATATTCAGACATTTGTAAATTGATTCATGATGAATATTTGCCTTTGCACATAATAAAACATCAGTTTAGAAAAAGGCTTCTGATGTTTTAAAAAAAAATGAGCATTTCTAAGCAGATTAATTTTTATTTTTATTTATTTATTTATTTATTTTTTCAAAATGCAGATCTTATTCATAGAATCTTATCGAATTCGTGTTCTAATGCTGGCATGTGGCTAATTCACAATATTATTATTTGCATTAATTAATGAAAAATATATGTAGTTGAAAAATTTTTTTATATGATTACGTGAATGATGATTCTATAGTAATAAGGTGTGTTTTTAGACTTTGAAAATATATAAATCGTGTGAAAATTCTTTCAGCATCCCAACTGTAGTAAAATTAGGAATTAAAAACACTAATAAAGTAAAACAGAATGTCGCTGAATAGTACTTAAGGGGGGAAATGAACCTCAAATTATTCTAATTTATTCATTTACTGGCTTCTTTATCCCCATTGGAAATGATGTCAGAAATCTTAAATTTTGAAATGAAATATCTTGATCAATTTTTGTCCTACAGATGTCAAACTTACAAGTACAGGAACCAGGAGATGGTAAAAAAAGTTAAGATTTAATAATTTCTACAATGCTGATTTTTTTAACTTAAAATTGGCATAACATAAATATTTATGCCATTTATAAAACATTTTTTTAATTGGAAGTATGAGTTTACTATAAAAGATTCATTCATTTTCAAAATGCTGTATATTCCAAAGTATTACACATACAAATATGAGTAGTATATATGAAAATAACCAGAAACTGTTCAGGTTTTTTACACACTCTACAAATGTTCTGCATGTGGCCCCTGGGTCACACGTCCAGGCGGTAGTTGAATTCGTTCCACACATTTTGTAGCGTCATCCTGAAAATGGTCATCACTGTAGCACTGATCTGTTCCCTGAGCTCTTCTAATGTTTTTGGTAGTGGAAGTACATGAAAAAGGTTCTTATTGTGCCCTCAGAGGAAGAAATCACAAGGTATTAAATCAAGTGAGCTGGGGGGGAGCAGGGGAAAAAAGCGAGGTCATCGTTACCAATCCACCCAATCCACCAATGCAGCAGTTCATCGCTCAGGTATCAACAAGCTCAGATGTTTCAATGATGTGTAGCCCCTTCCTATTGGAAGACAAAATCTCTGAAATCAGCAACCAGTTGTGGAAACAACAGAACTGCAATATATCCAGGTAACTAGCACTAGTCACAGTTTTGGTGTACAGGTAGAGTGAATTTGTGTTCTCCCCTCAAATATCATTCATATTTATTTGTACATGTAATACTTTTTAATGTATAGAAAATAAGTGAATATTTTGTAATAGCCTTTTATGTGTCTACAACCAGTGGTGAATATAAGCCAAGTGAGAACTTTTATAGACATAGTGTATATTGGTATTAAATGCTTAAATAATTTTTTTCCATCAATTTAGTGAGAAAGTTAGCAATTCATATTTTTGAGTTTTAATGTTTATGTTCATTTTAAGTCATTATATTTATGTAAAATGTTAAGTAATAAAAATATCAGTTCTATTAGTTAAATTATTCTGTTATATTAATGTTTGCACATCAGCAAAATAAATATTAATATGGCATAGATTTTCTGTTGACTTATTTATATAAAATGTTTTCTAAGTAATGAAATAAATTTCGTGTGAATTTAAGAAAAACTTTAAAAAATATATTTTTTGTAGCAATATTCAAGTAGATTTGAATATAAATAACACAGTGGGAATTGCAAACACACAGCTTCTTGGAGCTTACAGCCAGTGTAAGTTATTTTAATTTTTGCATTTAATTACAAGAAAAGTATATTGTTATATCAGTACTTATTTATTTTCATCTTAAGTCCTTTATTCATTTATACCTGTGACGAAGAGATTTTGAATTAAGTCAGGGAAGCTGTTTTGTTTTTAGAATTATCTTGCATGCAATACAAAATTCTTATACCTAGCTGATATAAGAACTGACTATTTTATGAGTGGTTTTTAAGAAAACACTTAGACCTAAGGGTAGGTAGCTTTTCGTGAAAGACTTTCTGAAGGCAAACTAGCTTCTATTCTGGTTACTCATTCAGAAACCCATGAAAATATCCATGAAAGCGGGCCCATTCACGTGAACTCAAAGGCCCTTTCAACTCACTCATAATAAACTTTATAAATATATGATATATGATGTTAGAAATATCTCTTTTAAATTTCATTAGGACCATAGATGTTAATAAAAATAGTTGAATGTATAAATGCAATAATATCATTTAAAACAATTATTATATTAATTATATCTATTTAAAAATTAGGATACATATGTATTAGTATATCTACCTTTGCAGAGGTTGCAGAATTTTCATGATGCTCATGCACATAACTGTTTTTTAGTTTTAATAAACAATGTCCTTTTCACTGTGTTTCATTGTATTCCAAGTTCCGATTTTTTTTTTATATTTTTTGTCTCAAACTCGGTTTTGAAGTGTATGTTTGTGGAAAGTGCCTGCAATGGAAGAAAATGGGGTAAAAATTGTATAAGAATACAATAAATTGCTACAAAACCTCTAACAAATACAACAGCTTTGAATCTGTTTGTTATTATTAAATTTAAGTTAGCAGATGACACTACTATTACGAATGCAAATTTATTAAGTCAATCACTTGACTACTTGTACTTTGGAGTCGAGAGTAGATAGATGTTCTGTTTCATCTGGATTCGCAATGCAATTTTTCTTTGGCTTGAGAGTAAAATCGCATTTAATATAGTCCATTGCTTGTTATTAATCCACATCGCTGCGCCATTAATTATTTTTTAGTCCAGTTTCACTGGAGGATTTATGAGTTTTTTGGAAACAATAATTCCCTTTTGCTCAAGTTTGATTTTCATATGCTCTGAATGCCACATAAGCCATTTTATTACTTTCGATTTGTAGATTTGTTTACTAAGTTTCACATCTTGTGTTTCATTTTATTTTTTAATCTCTGCAGCGAACATTTATTTGTTATCGCTTAATGGATAATACGTGTTTTTCAAATTAATCAATTAATTCTGATGCTACGGACTGTTGCTGACTGAAAGAACGCATCTTTTGTATCAATTTAGGTTAAGTCAATTTTACATTTTTCATGATGGATATGAAATCACTATTAGTAAAGAAACAAGTTGCTAAAGGCAATTTAACGAAATTGAAAGATAAAATTAATTCTGAGATTGCTAAAGCTGATGAGGCAAAAAACGAACTTTTTGAAAAGAAACTGAATATTTTAAGTGCAGATGTTTTATGCATTTTTGATAACATTTATGTAACATGTGAGGAAAAGGAAGTTGATACTTATGTTGAAGAATATCAAATAGTTCAAAATACAGTTGATGATCTCTACTTGGATATAGAACGAAAGGGTTCTTGCCTTGATAATGTTAGTTCAATTAGTGTTAAATCAGATACTACAGAAGTAAAACTTCCAAAATTAACTTTACATACCTTTAATGGAAATTTATATCAATGGCTTACATTTAGCGATCTTTTTAAGGCCAGTGTACACAGTAGTGTTAATTTATCAGACGCTCAAAGGCTTCAATATCTTAAGAGCTTTTGTAAGGCTGAAGCTCTGAAAATAATTGAAGCTATACGTATTTCAGATTCAAATTATAAAATTGTTTGGGATTTAGTTGAAGATAGATTTTCGAATAAACGTGAACTGGTGAATTCATTAATTAAGAAGTGTGTTTCGCATCCAAATGTTTCTGATTCAGCAGACGCTATTTTGAATCTTGTTGGCATCACTAATGAATGCATTCATTCTCTAAATGTTCTAGAACAAAGGGTCAAAGGCTTTGGTGACACATTGGTAACCCATTTACTTGTAGAAAAATTGGATAAAAATACATGCGTTTGGTATGAGAGACACTTAAAAGGCGATCAAGTAGGAACATTAAACAAATTACTTACGTTCCTAAAGGAACATGCTAGAACACTTCACGACAGTAAAACCAAGTTGAAGGAAAGAAAGATAAGTTCTAAAGTCGCATCGTTGGTTTTAGAAACTACTACAAATTGTCCTTATTGTAAGAAAAATCATTACTTATATAAGTGTGATCAATTCAGTAAACTGCCTGTTAGCAAGGGATTGGATTTTGTGAAGTTTAATAAACTTTGTTTTAATTGTTTATCTAATGCTCATATTGTAAAAGCGATGCAAAATGTGTCATAATAATCATCATTCATTGTTGCATTTCACGAAATCTCAAGATACTGGTTTATCTGCTATTGATAATAATGGAAATACATTGTCCATTCGTGTAAGGGTGTTTACTACTAAAAATATGACAGAAAATACTATCCCAGATAACATTTCTAATAATTTTAATCAGATACTGTAATTTTGTGAATAGTTTAGCTATAAACAAGGAAGTTTTGTTGTGCACTGCTGCAATTAAAGTTCATGATGCACTAGGTAATTTTGTACTATGTCAAGCCTTGTTGGATTCTGGCTCACAGGCAAACTTCATTACTGAGAGTTGTCTTTCAAAACTTTGTCTGGATAGGAAAAAGGCAAAGATCCAGATATTGTGCCTAGGATCAACTGCATCTCAAACAAATGGTGAGCTGGAGATTACCTTCTCCCCTCACTTTGGTTTAGAACCTTCCTTTATAACTTTTTTTTTTTTTTTTTTTTTTTTTTTTAAACTTCTGTTTTTGTTATAGACAAGGTTTGTGGAAACTTGCCACACGTGTCATTACTATCAAATATTGTGAATTCTTTCAGTGATCTGATTTTGGCAGATCCTACATTTTATGAATCTGCTCCAATAGATATTCTTCTAGGAGTCTATGTTTTCGTGTCACTTGTTTTGGGTGAACCAATTAAATAAAACCAAGAACTTCCAACAGCTGTTTGTTCAAAATTAGGCTGGATCATTTCAGGAACAGCATTAGTTAATTCTTTTGTGAACTCTTGCATATCATTAAATAATTTAGAGTTAGCTACTGATGATACAGTTAAGAAATTTTGTACTCTCAAAACAGTTCCAGAAGAAACTGTTCTGTCAAAATCTGAAGTAAAGTGTGAGGAACATTTTAAAACTTGTCATTACAGAGACAACACAAGTAGATATGTAGTAAGATTACCATTCAATAAATTGCCATCAGAATTAGAAGATTCAAGGGAATTAGCTTTGATGTTTTCCCTTTTGGAAAATAAATGAGAAAACTTGAACTCTATAACTTAGATAAGGGGTTTCTTGATGAATATTTGCATTTGCAACACATGGAAGTCATATCTGATTCTGAATCTGTCCCACCAATAGTCTATTATCTACCTCACCAGTCAGTGTTTAAACCATCAAGCACTAGCACTAAATTAAGAGTTGTATTTGACACATCTGCAAAAACATCCAGTGGATATTCATGTATTTGACACATCTGCAAAAACATCCAGTGGATATTCACTTAATGACCTGCTACACGTAGGTCCTAGAATTCAAGCAGAATTGTTTGACATTCTCATCTGGTTTAGAACATATGTTGTTGCTACCTGTGTGGATATAGAAAAGAGAGTATAGATAAATTCATGTGCATCAAGAAGATACGAATTTTCAGCACATTCTTTGGAGAAATCATGCGAATGAACCAATTCAAAAATATCAACTACTAATGGCGACATACGGAAGTTCCTTTGCACCCTTCTTATCAACCCGTTCTCTTCTCCAGTTAACTTTAGATAAACAAAGGGATTTCCCAAGGGCTTCGGAAACTATCAAATCTGATTTTTATTTGGATGATCTTTCACAAGTGCTGCAAAAAATGCCAAAAATTTAATACATGACATAGGTAATCTTATGCGTAGAGGAGGCTTCATACTTCGGAAATGGTCATCTAACATGCCTGATGTATCAAAAAGAAATACCAAAAGAACTCTGAGAAAATGCACTTCAGTTAGACATTTTCAAGGAACAATCAAGAAAGCTGTTAGGAATAAACTGGCATCCCCAAAGTGACACATTTAATTTTAACATTCTACTTTCTGTAATTTCAGTTGTCACTAAAAGGAATGTGCTGTCAGAAGTTACCAGACTCTTTGACCCCCTTAGGCTGGTTATCCCCAGTTATTATTTTTGGAAAAATATTTCTTCAAGACTTGTGGACTGACAAGTTAGATTGGGATGAAACCCTTAATCCACAGCAATCGATCATTTGGGCTCGTTTTGAGGGAGAATTAGTAATTTAAAAATTACTAGAATGATTTTAATTGATAATCATTGCAAGATAGAGTTACATGCCTTTTGTGATTCATCTGAGAAGGCATATTGGGCAGTTATTTATGCCAAATCGTTTTCTGAAGTAGAAAGTAAGGTGTCATTGATATGTGCAAAAACAAGAGTTGCACCACTTAAAGTGCAATCTTTACCACGACTAGAACTATGTTTGGATTGCATCTGAATCATGGACATGGCTGCCTTTCGTAGCCAATCGAGTGTCGAAAATTCAAACTGCCATTCCTGAGGTGAATTGGAATCACATCCAAGGAGAAAAACAATCCTGCTGATTATGGTACTAGAGGATTACAACCTAATGAATTGATTGAATGTGATCAATGGTTCAGTGGACCTTCGTGGTTACAGAATTTTAATCCAGAATCTGTATTGGATGAACAGAGGAAATTGGACAGTCAAGAAGTAGCCAAGGAAAAAAGAAAATGCATTATTTCTAATTTAATTAAAATTGATTATGACTCTTTTCTTTGCAAATTTTCATCTTGGATAAAATTATGCCGTATCGTTGCTTATTGTTTACGATTTATCAACAATTTTTTGAAGCACACTTCTAAGAAAATAGGATTTCTTGTCAGTGAAGAACTTAATAATGCGAGTTTTCTGATAATAAGAATTTTGCAACATTCTGAATTTCCTGACGAAGTATCAAGCTTAAAGAGAGTGGAAAATCTGTGAAATCAAACAGCCAAATACTTTCATTAAGTCCATTTCTTAATGAAGGAGAAATTAATCATGTTGGAGGACTTTAGGAATCTGCTGTAAAATCTATGAAATATCATCTTCGAAGATCAGTGGGAACAGTGATCTTGACCTATCCTGAATTCACAACCTTGGTAACACAGGTTGAGGCCTGTATGAATTCGTGGCCTTTGTTTCCACAATCTGATGATCCAAATGACAGTAGTGTTCTCACATCTGGACATTTCCTTATTGGTACATGTCTCACATGCCCGAAGAAAATTTAGAAGAACTGAAAATTATTGTTGATAGATGGAAATTGGCACCACTAATTTCCCAAAATTTTTGGAAAAAATGGAGTTGAGAATATCTGTCTGAGTTACAACATCGAAATAAGTGGAAGAAATCTCACGAAGATATGTCTGTCAATGACTTAGTCCCGAGTAAGGAAGAAAACATACCACCTCTTCAGTGGAAATTAAGCAGAATAATTCGTGTATATACCAGATCAGATAACAAAGTTCGAGTTGTGGATATTCGAACTGCCAATGGAGAAAAGACCTATTATTAAGCTCTGTCCTTTACCTGTCAAACTTATGAACTTTGAACTCGTTAGAACATTAGCCTTTTTTACATTGCTAAGTTTTATTATATAAAACTTTTCTTTTATACTTTGCCACTAATATTTTCTTACAATTTTTCAGATTATCTTGTATTTTCCTTTGAAGCTCTTGGAGTACTTCAAGGGATGCTGTATGTTGTTATCAAATTTGAGTTAGTAAATGACGCTACTATTACGAACACAGATTTATTAAGTCAATCACATGACTACTTTTACTTTGGAGTCTAGAGTAGATGTTCTGTTTTAGCTGGATTCGCAACACAATTTTTCTTAGGCTTGAGAATAAAATCGCATTTAATGCAGTCCATTGCTTGTTGTTATCAATCTACATCGTTGTGCCATTAATTATTATTCTTAAACTGATCACTATAAAATTTCTTTATGAACAAAAAAAAAAGAGTTAATGATTGATATTTTACTATACATGTTCATACATGTTTTTAATGAATAATTCTTTTGAAGTTACAAATCATCATTCTTCTTCCATAAAAGTCTTCATTCTGTGCCAAAGTAATTACATTAATAGAGTATCAACATAAGATTTAAATTATTCAGAAAGATGTTTATTATATTCATATTTAAATTTGTTATGTAATTACAAACTAGTTAAATTTGTAAAGTTAAAGATCTTGTACTTTGTTGAAAGGCTGAGAATTGGCAGTTTCCTGCATGTTAGTATTAATATAAACCAGGGTTTTAGTTTCAGTGATTGAATGAATAACTGCACATTAATGTTAATACAAACCATTTTTTACAACACCTGCATTCTTTTCCTTTGGACTGAAAAATTTAATGGATTTCCAGTTTGTAATTCTGGTGAAAGTCCTTTCTGTGGTAAATTTTAATTTTCTGCCAGTAAGTAAGAGGCAAATAATTAATATTTTAACAAATTCATATATATTACCGTAATAAGATCCAACAAACTTTAACTAAATCAACTGACTAAATCTGATATTTAATCATATGTTTATAATATCAAAAGTATTCACAAATCAATGTGTATAACAAAATCCCCCCAAATCATAAATTGTAATATTATAACTTTTAAGCATTAAAAATGTGCTAGTGTGTGTGTGTAATTGACTTGTATTATGTAAAAATTAAGTCAAAATTTTTAGAAGTTTAAAATTTGTTTAAAATAGAAGTCAATAATTGTATTTATTTTAACCAAATCTGAGTGCATATCTGGTGTATATGCAGAATTTTTTTTTTCCCCCCGTAGTGGACTGGAGAGTTCCACCTTTGGTGCTTATAATCAAGAAATGGGCTCAAGTTTGCAAAATAAACAATGCTAAAGAGATGACACTTTCCAGTTATTCTCTTGTACTGATGGTTATTCATTATTTGCAATGTAAGATTAACTTTTTTTATTCATTTTAATTTAGTAGTGAAATTATTTATTTAAAAAAAGTCATTTACTTACAGTGATAAGAAAAGTAATTTGAGTATTGTCATAGTCTTTTCATATGTGTAGTATATGAAGTTTTGAAGGCTGTATCATCATATTTTGCTTAGAACTTTTTGCAGAAATAATTGTAATGAATCAGAACTCCCAGAAACCTCAGACTAATCTGTAGAGTGGCAAGTATTTTTGCATTTCTCTTATTTTGCGTATGCAGAGCTGGAAACAAAAGTAATTAACTGCACCTGTATTCAAAGGATTCTTTAATAATAAGATTTCTGGTATTTTTGTTTTATAGTGGCTACCATGAAAGAAAATCACCAAGAACGCAGTGTGGGAAAATTCTGCCAAGCAGAATATGCATGGAAGTAATAAAAGTGCAACCAGGGGGGGCATATAATAAAATTATAACTTCACTTGTTTCTTGCATATAGTTTTTGATGCATCCAAAGGCTTGCAGCTGCTGTAAGAATGAATAACTTTAAAGTTTTTTCATTTTGTATACACTGGCATCATATAAATTCTAGGTATGGCTCAAGGTGAAGGCAAGCCATATGTGGTACTCTTTCAAGAAAAAAGCATTTTGTCTCAGGCTATCTGAAAATGCACAGAATGCATTCAGATATCAAAGATAAAAGCCTTTGGAGATCAAATATTAAAAATTGTATGAAGATGAAAGGCATTCATTTTGCAAATTGGTACTTTTGTTCCAGGCTACCATTTCTAAAAGAATTATGGTTTATTTGCTTCTGGGCAGAAAAATTCTTGTGCATTAAATAATGTAAAAAACCCTTAAGAATGTGCTATGCCTAGTTATGTTGCCTGCACAAGGTATTAGGTTTAGTTTTTCAGTCATAGCTTTGGTGATTAATTGGGGAGTTAGGAATTTTCTGTGACGATAGCCACTGTAACATAAAAGTACCCAATTTTTTTATTACAATTTTTATTTTTCTAGAAAAGGAAATGCATGTAAACATTAAAAATTTCTACATTATCTATACCTTTTTGTGCAGTATTTTAACCTGTTTGGTAAACTTTAATTGTTTAACCACTTAAGTGTTTAAATTTTAATTTTTTAATTATTTCACTTTTATAAAACTAAACATTTATTCGAATTTCTTATGCCTGTGAAATTTAAATATGTAAAGCAATTTTTATTTAGAATTAAAATTATGATGCATTCAATTAAAGATTTTTTTTTTCAAACAGATCATCTATACTGAAGGCAGATGCAAAAAAAATAAGTTTAAAAAATCCCCTTCTTTTATTTTGCTTTAAGGAATTAGTTTTAGTCTGGTATAATTTGGAGTTCATGGAATTGTATAATCTGACATTTATGTTTAAGTTTGACATTTATGTTAATATCTTAAGTTCTTTTCAGTTGCTTTTTTTATTCATTTCCCAGTGTTGTTCTCGCTCTCTCTGTCTCCCTTTTTTTTAAACTTCTAGGATGCCTTTGAGTAAAACTATTTTCAATATTTATTTAACATGCCTTTTTTGAAATTAACAGCAAGCAAACAATAATCAATAAACTCATCCTAAAATTGAAGTTATCTAACCAATAATCTTCAGGTAATTGTAAAACAGGCAGTGAAAGGAAATCAGAGTATTTAGGATGTATGTATTTCATTTTGGATATGATCATCTGAACCAATTTCATCTGAGTGGATAAGATCATCTGAACCAATTTCATCTTCCATATCCATGTCTAGAGAACTTTCATTACTATCAGATCATTTAGAAAAGTTTCAGAATTACATCTGATTGGAAAAAGTCAGCTGCATACATATATTATGTATTGCTTCATTCTTTCCCCTATTAGTAGGGAAGTAGAATTTTTAATTTATAAGCTAAAAATAGTAAAAATAAATGAATTATATTTTTAATATTTTTTTTAAGTAAAGTGTTGAGAAGGCAAACAGAAACGTTATCAATAAATGTATGCTTCCAAATCATCTAGCATCGACAAAAAAGGTTTTACAATTTATCGTATACTAGATTCCTTGCTCAGTTGTTTATTATAATTATAATAAACTAAGCAAAATGCAAATTGAGACAAAAAAAGAGAGAGGAATGATGAAAGTGCCAGTGCAGTTTATATAACAAGTAAAGGAAATCTCTGAAACTCTGCGAGTATTGTGCATGGGCAAAGCACTTAAGTGGTTAAATAACGTTATTGGATTATGCAGAATTTTAACAACAGCTTCAATATTTATTCTTTAAAATTCTAAGATACAAAGTGCAGTATTAAAATGCAAATGCTTTTATGTCCATATAAAAAATTTACTCATAATGTTTTGATTAAACAGTGTTAATTACAGTCAAAACATTTATTAAATTACAGTATTGCTACTGATTATATTTAACAAAATTATAAACATAACAGCAGATTTTTAAAACTTTACATTTTAATAATTGTTATAGTCCTATAAGAGTGTTACATATTGTGATATACAAGGCATGGAAAAATAATGCAGTTAATTTAATTAGGCATAGTATGTGGCCGTGAGTTACAAATCACTGGATCTTCTTCAAAGTACCCTTGGGAAGTTAAGCAATGGTGAAGACATCACTCCCAATCCCTGCAACAGTGTTGAAACTCTTAAAATGGAATGCACTTTCAATTTGTCTGTTAATTTTGTATATGCTGTCCATGGTGTCAAAACATCGAGTTTAAAAAAAAAAAAAAAAATTCACTGTGTGAAAAAATGCACACAAATCTGGAGACTGTGGAATTACTAAGCTTTTTTATTCAAAAATTTATTATAAAAGAGTGTTTGGTGGTCAAGTGGCACATCATCTTAAGGCCTGAACTTCTTATGATTGATTTCTTAACTTTCTGAAAAGACTAATCAACATTGATCTGATATTAGACCTGCATGTATTTGTCTTTTTGATGTGAGTACCTGTATGCCTGTCCAATGTTTCATTTCTAGATCATACTGAAAAATCCCAAGATTTATCGCTCATCATTACCATTCAGACTTTTTCATTCTAGTGTGAAGGTTCTTAGAACCAGTCTGGAATACATCTATTGCAAACCCAGTTCCTAAATTATTCTTTTCAAACCAAAATTGATATCTTTTATACTTTAAAAGGCTCGGCTTGTAATATATTGTCCTGTCTTCCCTTTTGAGAGACCACTCCCTTTTTCAACAATGGTCTAGCTAACTACTAAATAATGAATTGTTACTCATTAACTAACTAATGATATTTTATTTATACATTTATGGAAGGTTCTGGCATTCACACTTCACCAGAAGAAGCAAAGTGGGCATTCTTTTCTTTTTTACACTAGCGATGGCTGTGCCATCTTATTTCAAAAGGATTTAACATAGTCTGCTTCTCAACTTATTTCTTAAAAGCAATATTTAACATTCAAGTGGGGATGAAAAGGGAGAAGTAGAGAAACACATTATTTTTGGAGATAAGCGGTTAGTCTCCAGGAGCAATTTTCTTTTTTCTATCATTTCTGAAAAGGAAAAATCATAGCTGGCGTTTTAACTGTAACCACAAAATCCATTATATTGGGCACCCTAGCTCTAAAGGGAAATGTAACTCATTACTTTTCCTGACTGTTTGTCAGTAATTGTCCTCACTGTGAGTTGGTAATCTGACTGTACAAGTTTTCACATTTTTAACCATTTTGGATGTCACCAGAGTAGTCTTCATCTTCAAAGTGTCATGATCTCTGAAAACCTTTTGTGCAGCCTGTGAACTAGTGCTTTAAATGCAGATATGTTCTCCATTCCCATTTCACCATTAAAAAAATTTAACTTGTATTTTCATTGTGCATTACACAGAACTGCCCAGCTGTCTGCCATACCGATGGACCCGAGGTTGAATCCCTGATAAGGCATGGATGTATGTATGCATATAATGTCTGTGTGGCAAGAGGACATGCAAAATACCCACAGGTTGAAAGTTGTCTTGAGATGTTAGTGGTTGGGGAAGAGGGAGAAGATCCCTAGTCTGCTCTCCTGGGTTCTCCCTCAAAATTGGGGTAGAAACTTAGTATTTAGCAAGGCTCAACAATGCCTAATGTAACTACAGAAATGCTCAGGTGCCAGCTTGCTTTATTGCATATCTGCTTCATACAGAATTTTATTTTACAATATTGCTTGATGTTTTAAAGTTCTATTCTGGCGTCATAGCAGAGTAAGACATATTTAAAAAAAAAACAGTATGAACAATTCTCAGTGTAGAGAGTAAACCCACTCTAGAAGTCAAAATGAAATTATCGAACATTCTGCGCACAGAGAAAAAGCTGCAAGATTGCTGATTCCTGCACTGTGCAAGCAATCACATTATTGTTCTGCCGCATTTGTATATCATCAGCAAAATGCCAAAATCATAAATCTGCAAAATAATTTCAAGAAAACATGTTTGAAGCTGTTGCACTTTTTTTAAAATCAAACCTTTTGCATGGGTTTAAGGGTGAGAACTCATTTTGACAATAGTGTCTTTATAGAATGGGAGTATCTTGAAATCCTCTAATTTAAAAACCATCCTTAGAAGCTAGTAACAGACAAGCAATGCAAAACTCCCAGATTCTATCCCTTTAAGTTTTCTTAATCGAGTTGTGAATAAGTAGGCAAATTCATGCTGTCAGCATTGGTACCCAGGGTATGAGTTTATAATAGCAAAACTCTGACTACCCAACATTGGTGTAAAATGCATTGCTCATGATTATTTATAGGCCTTGTCCATCATCTGTTGTATTTTGTATAACATAAGGCACCAAAAAGCAGATTTATGCTTTTTGCATAGTTCTGTAAGTAACCCACTATATACAGATATATGTATATATACATATTAATTTGATTATAATACTATTTCAGACTATTTTTTTCCGCTTTTCTTGGAAGTTTTTCCAACTGAACTTTCTTAGTCTGGAATGGCTTCAATAAGCATTTTCATGATTGACGCATGATGTCCCTTTCTTCATTTTTCAGATACCATTTAATAAACATCTGGGAGGGTTTGTATACTTACATAAAGCCATATTCACCAGTATATTTATCTCTTTAATTCCTTTTTTGTTTGTTTTTAAGTAAGCAGTTTTATAAAAAGAAGGGGAGAACCTGTAAAAAGGAAGTAGACATAAGTTGAAACAGTAAAAGGAAGAAATGCTAAGAATATGTATGGACCTGGGGTGACAAGTTACATACCTTGCAATAAATGATGAGATCTAAAGATTGTTGAAATGTTTTGAACTTTTGTCTCAAATATATCTTCATCTTAAATAAGGATAAACCGCAGCAACATCTGATGATTTCTCTGATAATTTTATATTATAGTTTTATTTTTCAAGTCTGAGTAGGAGGAACAGAAAAAGATATTTATATGTTATGCATTCAATTACAAAACTGAAAATTTTTCATAGTAACATTTTTATGAAATATTTGTATATTTTTGTTAAAATTTTATTTTCATTGTATTTAATCATAAAACAATATTTTTTAAAGAAGTAAGTTAATGTAATTTTTGTAGGTTAATTGAAATCGTTCACAATGATGATGTGTGAAGTTCATATCTGATGTAATAAATCGTAAAAAATATTTGCCAAACACAGAACTGAACTTTAAAAAAAGCTGTGCTCTTTTAATAATAATAATGATGCTAAAGTTTGAGCGTTTGAAATGCTTCATTTCATATACATCCGCCGTGTATTATAACATAATATTTGAAATGTTAATGTGTATTTTTATATTTCTTTTTGTATAGAAATTCATTTTTCATTTTAATTTGAATGTGCAGTAGAGAAGTGCATTGAGTAAAATAATTTAAAATCCAATTCCAATTTATTTCATTACTGTTATTATTATTAATTGTCATTCAGAAAAATTGACTGAACCATTTATATAAAATACAACAAATTTTGTTTTTTAATTGAAATTTGTTTGCTGAAAGAATTTGAAGTTTTTTTTAATTACTTGGAAAATAAAAGTAAGTTATTTTATTCAGGTGGATGTGAGCCTCCAGTATTGCCGTGTTTGCAGAAATTGCATCCTGTATGTATCTGTCTTAAGTATTCTGATTTCAAATGA
>KK112385.1:80740-94087 GCA_000611955.2 Stegodyphus mimosarum
ATTGTTTTAATTTTGTTATGTATTTCAATAGTGTTTTGTATATTTTAAAATTTTTTCTTACAGCGGTATCATTTATTTGAAAGTTTAAAGAGCAGGAACATTCAGTACATCAGACTACAAGTTCTTTTAATTTTATATGTATGAAATACTTTTATATGGAAGACTTAAAATAAATGAATTTTGGATTTTCATATTTTACTTCCTTGTACAAAGTAAAGGAAGTGTTGTAATCGTGAAATATTTTGGTATCATATTTCAATGAAAATATTCATTTTGACCACTCTCAAATCCATTTAAATGACCCTTCCCCCCCCCTAATGACATCTGTATACTGAGCAAAAAAAAGGGGGGGACAGTTCTGTATCTCTCGTTCTACTGTGCCGATTGACAAAATTCAAATTCCGTTTTCCATGTCTTGATAGCGCGACTTAGGATATGTATTAGATTTATAAATAGCATTGTTCTAATATAGGTATTTTGACATAAAATCAGATTTTTTCTGAAATGACTGCCAATTTTTTTCCCATACTTCAATTCTACGACACAAATTATGCCAAACTGCCAAATTTTGTAGTAATCGTACGAGTAGTTTTTAAACAATTAGCTCTCAAAATTTTAGCTCCTCAATGTTAATTAAATTTTGAATGTATTTATTAATATCTCTTTTTTTTATTACACTTACTTGATTCCTTCTTTCACAGGTCAAAATTTAGCTTCATTCCAAATAAAATTTGCCCATTTTTTATGATTTATCTTTAAATAATTTTTATAAATTTTTGGAAAGAACTTTTGAATTATAACTTATAAAATTTTTATCATCAACTTAAAGTAGATGTATTTCTAAGTATACCTGCAGAAAATTAGAGCTTTATATTCAATATTTTCAAAGATATATGGGAATTTATATGTTGGTGCATTTTGAAATTTGGCATATTTGTTGAAAGTGATAATAACATCTAATGTGGTTTACTCACTTTGCTAAAATTATTTGAAAGTAGGAACGGTGTGACTTTTTTTCTGCTTTTGCGCAATGGGAAGGGATAGGAAAATAGGTTGCCATGTATTAAGAAGTTCGCCAAGTCAATTATTCTTGGTGCAAACTGAAAAAAATTTGCCAAGTTTGAATTTCTCCGTAAATTTCGCACCTAATTTTACAAAATTTAGTATTTATGCATAATTTGAGTCTTAGAATCAAAATATGGAAAAAAAATTGGTACATTATTTCAGAAAAGACCCATTTTGTGTCAAAATACCTATGTTAGAACAACACTATATATAAATCTCATATATATCCTAAGTCGCGATTTCAAGACATGAAAAACGAAATTTGAATTTCGTCAATCGGCCCAGTACAATGGGAGATATAGAACTGTCCCCCCTCTTTTTTTTTTTTTTTTTTTTTTTTTTTTTTCAAGGTTTAAAATGGATTTAGAAGCGATTTTTTCATGATGTACATGCGTATGTATGTATCTCGCATAATTCAGAAACAATTAACCGTGAAATGTTAAAATTATGTATATGGGATATGGGACTGCTATGACATATAGTTGTGCACCTCCCTTTTTTGTTGCAGTTGGCAGCACCAAATGTGTGTGTATTGTGTGTGTACTCACTCTCTTACCACTGCTTACTTATGTTCCGGTTAAGGTTTGTATGCCTTTAATTAATCTGCATGTAATAGTTGTTGAATTATCAGCTGTTCTAATCCACGAATTCAAATTGTCGGCGATTCAGTTTTGTGAGAGCTTTCGATTTCATAATCCAATTCAAACTTGAATCACAATTCAAAACAAGTCTATGACATTTGTTTAGCTACACCTACTATATTACACTATTTACATAGTTCAAGATTAATTTTAAATCAAAAGATGGGAATGATTCTCCATTCAAATCAAAATTCTATTTAAAAAAGCCAAGTGAACAACAGTCTTCCAAGTCCCTTTGCAACTGGCAAAAGCAAAACTTTTGCTTATTTCATGTTCGAGTTGTAACATTTCTCCCATCTTTTGATTTTTGACAAAGTATGCAAAAATCAAAACAAGTGTAAAATGAAAATTGAAATAGCAGTATAAGATGAGAAATTTAAATCTTACCACAAATTAACATCTTTGCCTAGGTGTAGCAAATGTCTTGATTATTTTAAAATTTAATATACACCAAACTTACTTTCTTTAAACAACAGGCAAAAAATTCTTTTCTGAAAAATACTGGTAAATGGATTAACTCACTAACTGAATAAGATCAAATTATGTTCAAAATTTTAATTCAAAGAAAAGAGTGAAGAAAAAAGAAAAATAAATAATAGTTGTACTGAAAACAAATTATCTCCCTTGGAAATATTGTTTGTACTTAACAGTTCGCCACTAGATGTTTTCACTTTCGCCATTCTGATAACTCCAGTCCAACTAATCCACTCTTGTTGTCTTTTCTTGGGTATGGGTAATCTGTCTTTTTATCGTCCTTTACAAGCACTGAATATCACCTTTTTTAACGGTTTACGAAGGTGCAGTCTTTGGCCGATGTACTAACAGTCCAAGGTATTCATCTCTAAATCTTTTATGAAATTCCACACGTAACTTTTGGTGGTATCGCCATCTTTTCGATAAGTTGGTTTTATCCAGACTGTCTAGATCCGGAACACCTTTGGTTTGAACATCTTTAATAAACATGCATCGAGTGAGTGCACATAAATCGGTGGAATTTTCTGACTTTACGAGTCAGAAGTAATGGTTTGGAGTTGATATTTGCCTCTGTGTCACACATGCTAATTAAAATTTCTTCATATGAGAGAAATGCCTTTCCCAGAACCCTTCTCAATAATTTCTTAATCATCTGAACCGGTCTCTCCCACCAACTGCCACCATGCTGTGGTTGGTGGATTTAACTTCCACTGAACTTTCATTTTTGAAGAACTTATGAAAAATTGTGCCGTTCTCTTCATGCTACAAATCTCCAAGGAAAAAATCCATTAGTCAATAAACTTTCGATTAATTCTAAATGAACCACATGATAAACTCCACAGGTGAAAAGCAAGATCCAAGCCTTTCTATTTTCCTTTACATAAAGTGGTCCTGTCACCTCAAATGCATAGGCATCTCTGTCTTTCGAGAGAGGATAAGGCGCTGTATCAAGATATCAAGAGCTTTTGCCGAAAGTCTCTTGCACCAAACACATTTCAGTGTGACTCTTTGTATTGTTTTTCTTCTTTTTATTATTCAAAACTTTTGATGAATACTTAAAAGAATTTGAGTACCCACATGTAAAAGTTGTAAATGGTAGTCTTGTATCATTCTTACTACCAGTTAGTCTTTGGATGGAAGTACAATTGGGCACCAGAAGTTTTCATCGTCATTTCTTCTCAAAATCTTCATTTTCAATCTGACAATTCTTTCTTCGTCAATGAAAGTAGAATGTCCCTGCAACAGTTCTTGTTGAACAATCTTCAATAATTTCTTTTCAACGATGTCTAGTTCGTCAACACTCAGGATTTTGTCTAAGTTTTTATCTTCATTTCTATAATTATTTATGAATCTCTGAATCCAATAAATCATTCTCGAAATTTTCGAGTAACTTGAGAAATAATTCAGATAACATTTTTCTGTGGTGATATTAGCCAAAGTTGAAATAATGTTCTTTCACTTTTCTTACATAATTTCTTCTTTGTTAGTAATCACTTCACTAGTTGGTCAGTCTTCTGTGTTCTTCATAAGCCATTCTGGTCCTTGCCACCAGCAAGATTTCACAAAGATCTTAATTGAATGCCCTCATGTTTATATATCTGCAGGACTCAAATTTCCTGGAATATGATGCCACTCAGATTTTGATGGATAATTTTCATATTTTCTTTATTCTATTTGTGACAAATGGCACCCAATGGTCATCTCTTTGTGTCCAAGGAAAAGAAGTACTTGAATCCATCCAATAGTTCCTAGGAATGTTGTATAATTTCAGTGTTCATAAAGTAAGAGCTCCTTTACAACAGGATAGCAATTCTAGATAATTTATGGTCATTTTCCTGAATGGATTTGCTCTGTTTTTAGCTAGAAGAAAATGTACCCATATATTTTCGCTTGTTTCTTTCTTAAATAAATCACACATGCATATGCTTATTTACTTGCATCACGTAATGTATGAAGACTAAAACTTCGATTATATCAAACTTCGATTATACTTCAATTTATATCAAAAGCCCTTGGGATTATAATACAGGATAAGAATGACAAATTATCAATCGACAAATAGAACTCCTTTCTAAAGTCTTCAGGTATATTTGCATACCAACCAATTTTTAACAACCATATCTTTTGAGTAAGTAGTTTAGGTTCCGGCATTATGGGACAGAGAAATCCCATGGAATCGAAAATGTGTTGTACTGCAGACAGAATGTTTCTTCTATTAAGATTCACTGATTTGTCAGTATCAGTCTTCACATCGCAGAAAAGGCTGTTATCTTCCTTATCCCACAAAATTTTCAACACCGTAGTAGGTTCTATGCTGTCTTCAGATTTCAAAAGAGGAGTGTGCTCTCACCCTCTCATATCAAATGACACAGAATCTAATATTTGCTTCCAATTCCTTGATGAATCGATTCAGCATCTCTTCATCAGGAACATATGTGACAAAAGTGTCTACATAGAATAATTCTTTTAAATTTTCTGCTGTTTCAGGATATTTAGATGAATTGAGATCATTGGAGTGGTTTTAATACAGCAGCCAATAAAAAAGAACTTTTATTCAGTCATAAAACAATGCGTTTATGTCTAAAAACTCTTATGTCCTTCTACCATAAAAATTATAACAAATCTCGATCATTCATATTCACTGACATTTGCAAAAAAGCGTTTCTTATATCTGAAATAACTCCTTTTCTATAGTTGCGGAATCTTAAAACTATAGGAATAATTTTTTCCAACAAATTTGGACCCTTTTTTAGGCAATCATTAAGTAAGTGGGAATTTTTGACTCGACAGGAAGCATCAAATATGGGTTGGTGTCACTATTGTGACACTGATTATTCATTTCGTCTTTGGGGACTTCTTCTATAACTCCATCGTTTAACCGTTCCATGAAAACATTTTTGCAATTGTCGACTTTGGTCTTTTGTGTCAACCAATGTCTCGTATTGTTTAAACAGTATTTAGCGATATCGGAATTTTGAGTTAAATGGTCCTTTTCTATTATCCAAGGCAACTGAACCTCATATCTTCCCTCTTTAAAAGTAACAGTTTCACTAAAAGGATTCTATGCGTCAATTTTCATTTCCTTTCTGCACTTTGTTTCAACAGGGTCTCGAATGCCCATTAAATCTAATTTCCACAAATTTTTAATCTTTGATGTGTAAATTAATAAAGTCACTGCGACAGCATGAGTTACATTTTCCCTTTCATTAGTATGATCAAACATTTTTCCCAATGAAATCCAACCCATTTTACTTTCCATTGTAACTAATGCTGAGTTCAAATGTTCAATTTTTTCCTTTACTAAAATATAATTTATGTAATATTTCAGTAATTATCAGCTTCAATGAGTAAAGATAGGTTGTTATCTAAAGATTTGTCATCAACATTCCCTAAGATTATTTCTCTGTTTTTTAACAATGCCTTAATATTTTCAGGAGGTTAGTCTAGTTCAATTTCATCAGTTTTTAAAACTTCCATAATTAGTTTTTAACTTTCAAAAATGCTTTTCATTTTTACTTCTACTCATGCATAATTCTGTTTGGCAGACACTTGAGATCCGAAATCTGAATCATTTTCTCCTCCCTTCCCACAATTTTTAATGTCGGATGTCTAGACAGCTGTTTCTGAATATACGAGCGTTGGCTAGCGCTGTCAAATAAACAATGAACTAATTTGTTATGTGACCTGTTTTCGAGTTTCATTGATGCCATCTGCAAATCACTTTGTCCTTTCCGCTACTAATAAGATTGCACCCTGAATTTTCTACACTTTTTGATTTTGATGTTTCAGAGGTTTGTAACAAAGTGCTACATTAGGTTTCTTATGGCAGAATACACAAAAAGTTTTCTTGGAGCAATCTGATAATCTATGTCCTTTAACTAAGCATAAATAACACATTCCCTATACTTTTAATAATATGCTCATATTACACTTTTCGCTGTTATGTGTGTTATTTTTGCCAAAAAAAAATGCCTTTATCTTCTTTTACAGGAACTAATAATTTGGCAGCTAACGAGGAGTTAACTTTAGAGTGAAACCTAATGTTTGTGTATTTAAAACAACCTTTGTATTTGTCAAAATATTTATTCTTTCCATTTGATGGAACAAGTTTTGCTTCTGGTTTGTTAATGCCATAAGTTTGCTTGCGACATTCAATTTCTTTTTTCAAGAAAACAATTAAACCTGTAATATCAGATTCCTTTTTTGGATCACACTTTTGGTGATATTCAAGAATCAAATTTTAACTGGTTCAATATCCAGAAGCTTATTCATATGTGATTTTATATTTTTTTCTGTTTTTCCAAAGCATTATTTTAAAAGTTCTAAGCAAAAATCATAATTTTGTTCTTTAACTAAAATCCTTCAGTGACATTATGTGCTTGCCCTATCGATAAAGATTTCAAGTATCCGAATTTTTCAATCTTGATTAATGCTTTATTTTGATCAACCACAGTTTGAAAGCAAGAGGTGTTAAAAAATTCTAACCACTTTCCTGCATCTCCTGAAAATTTCGGAATATGTAAATTTGGCAATTTTTTAGCCAATGACGATAAATTTATTTCAGAAACAGATGTGTTCAAAGAATTTGCATATGCTGCATTTTTCACAGACAGATTTTCATTTTCGTTACATTTGTATAATCTTATTTAAATTCTAAATTTACCAGACATAATTGGTTCATTAGATTTATCACTATGCACTGAAATTTTTTTCAAATTCTTTACCATCTTTTAAACTGAGCCTCAGTTTGTGAATTCAATATTTTTAGCATGTTTTCCCTTTCGCAAATTGTTTCATCCATTTCCTGTGATGCCTCAATTTTTGTGTTTTCTATATTTTCCGATAATTCCTTCTCCAAATGTTTTATTTTACAAACTGGGCTTCTTCAGGGAGCAGTTAGTAGCTGCACCTTGATTAAGATATATTTCAATGATCTAGTTTCTTCTCTTAAATCAACACCTGTTATTGTCTACTATTTGCTCATGATTTGGTAATTTGGACCGAGGCTGCAAAACATGGTGCAAAAAACCTTATTGAAAGCTGATTAAATAAGGCCCTGCAAATGCTCTTGAATTGGTGTGAAGAAAATATGACTGTAAATTTGAAAAAGACAGCTTCAGTATTTTTCTCTAACCCATGAAAGTTTTCACCCAGAGTTGATTACCAACATGGACAGTTTTACTTATCTGGGAATGACTTTTGATAATAAATAAGTTGAAAGGTTCATGTTAAGCAACTTACCAAACATGTTTCAAATAGGCTTAGTAATCTTAGGCATCTAGCATGATGTATTGGGTGTGCGCTTGGTCCACTCTTAACATTACATTTAATACTTGTATCCTGCTTTTAATCACATATTGTTGTGAAGCTCTCATCACTGTCCCACAATCGGTGGTTAATACGCTTGAAGTGATGCAAAACTAAGCTCTTTCACCTGATTACAGAAGCTGTGAAGTCCATACTATCGATGTGATGTTATTGTTAACTGAAAATAAACCCTTCTGGGATATTATGAAAATGAGGGCCTTGGTTCTTTGTGAAAAGCTACTGCAGATAGAGAATCCCTACTGGAGAGACTATGTAATCAAGCCTAGGAAATTAAAAACCCAATATAGATTTATTCAAAAAGTCCTGGACATGAAGAGAGATCTTGAGATTCCAGGTAATATACCACCTCTCTTGACAACCAGAAGCCCTTTGGAGGGGATTAATGTTGAAGTAAGGCTAGACCTAGTGGAAACCATCCATAGAAAGAGAGATGTTGCATGAAGCATTTTGAAATGTCTCTCTTTGGAGGCCATTGAGGCTAGATATCCACCTATTCAATAGCTGCACATTTTTTCTGATGGTTCTCAGTTTGACTGTAATTTGTCATGACTAGTGTGTTTCGAGTCTTTTTTCTTTCTATGCCCATGCAGGGATACATTAGTATCTCCCTGGTATCAATATATCCTGCAGCTCGTGCATATGGTGAAGTAGTAGCCATTTGTAAAGCCCTACAGCAATTATTAGCTATTCATTACAAGTTTGTAAAGCCAATCATTTTTTCTGATTCTTACACAGCTATTCAATCAATTAGCTCTGTTGAACACCCATTAAAACCTGAAATTTGTAATGCCAAGAATTCCTGAGAATTCTCACTTTAAAGGGAAAACAATTCATTCTCCAGTGGTTGCGTAGCCATTGTGGTCTTTAGGCCAATGAACAAGCGGACTTACGAAAAGAGGTGCCAGCTTGTTACAACATCCTAATACAGCATTTCTTAGTGGAGGATTGAACTGTTTTTAAAAAGTTTATTTACATCTAATATCTTAAGAGATCTTCAGACTCGTACAGCCAGAAAAAGTTGGAGAATGATAAGTCCTTCTGTTATTCTCAATAGTCCAAGATGCAATACAGTTGCAGCTTTCCTCTGTGTACAGGACATGATTATCTTGCCACCTACCTGAACCTTATAGGCATTTCAAGTGGTCATATTTGTCCCCTTTGTAATTCTGGAGAAGAAATGGACAGGGACCACCTGCTGAGATGTGGGTTTCTTTGTGGTCTTGCAAAGGGGTCAAGATACTGGGAGGCAAGAACGCTCCTTAGGCAATGACTTCAGTCTTTTTGTTTGTAAAATTTTAGTTCTTTGTAACTTCTTGCCTAGCCATTGAAAATTTAAAAAAAAAAGGGGAAAAAAAATTCCAGTATAAAGTTTTTTAATAAATTGCTTAACTGCTGATTAGTCAATCTAAATTTCCCAGCTTCTAATGATCTAAAGGTCCCTCAGTTGCAGCACCACTAAAAATGTTCTAATCCATGAATTCAAGATGTCAATTGTTCTGTTTTGGGAGAGCTTTTGATTTTGTAATCTAATTCAAATTTGAATCACAGTTGAAAACAAGTCTCTATGACTATTTATTTACATAAACGTACTATACTGCACTATTTACATGGTTCAAGATTAATTTCAAATCAAAAGATGGGAATGATTTTCCATTCAAATCAAAATTCAGTTTAGAGAAGTCGAGTAAACAACCACTTTCTACAAAGTTTTGTTTTTTGACTCCCCATTGCCTCTGGCAGAAACAAAACTTTTGCTCATTTCATGTTACAGGTGTAACATCAACAATTTAAAAGTGTAGTGGAGCTAGGCCTCACTTGGCAGCCATTTGTTTACATTTGAAACTCTTAATGGTATAGTGAATTAAGTCAGTTGGTGCACAAACTTCAGTGTCTTTTTTTGCCCAGCGGCCTCTAAAAGTTAACTGTTAATTTTTGTTCACTGAAATTTTGTCTGTCTGCCCATTGGTCATATTGGTTCTTGCTGTTGTGTAAAATCTCTTAATTTTAATTACATTTTTTTCCAAATATATTTGGTGTTTCAGGTTTTTTTGTATTTTACAATTTTTAATGAAGATATTTTGAGTTTTTATATATTTGTGCCTTGCCACAAAGTGAGAACTAAATTGATTGAATGAGACATACATCTCTAAGGAAATCTGAGAAAATACACTCATGTCCATAAATCAAGGATAATGCAAAATCAGGCAAAGGAAGAGTAAGAAACAAAACAAATTTGACTTATTTGTAAAGCTTATTTATTAAACAAAATGTAAAGAGCAAAAAAAGATGCTACATGTTTGATATTATTAAAAAAAATTAGCAATTTTTTCTCCCTGGAGCAAATTACAAAAAAAAACCTATTTACAAAAAATCAATATTACATGGTTGGTAAGATTGTTAATACAGTCCGTACAACGCTTGGCATGCTGAGTATCAAATTATCGATCTGATCTTGGGGAATATTACACCACTCAAAAAGCAATGCTCTCCAAAGTTCCGGTAGACATGTAGAAGGAGGTTGACGGGCTGCAACTCGTCGGCCAAGCATGTCCCACACTTGCTTTACTGGATTCAAGTCCGGTGACTCACATTCCCACCATCTTGGAATTGTTGCCAAAGCCTGGAGATGACACTCTGGGCAATTCCAAGTTCGTCTGATACTTCCAGTTGGGGGGGTACGCCCATTCCAGACGGCCGATAATTCTACCACGTAAAAAATCATCCAAATGTGTCCTTTGTGTCATAACTATTCGGTTATTGCACTGAAATGCTTATAAAGCGCCTGTGAACAATTTTACTTCTTTGCCTGTATTCCTTATATATCACTCTCTTACACTCTCATTGTGATGTACCATCGGTGTCATCTGGTTACTTTCTGAAATTTGCATATGATTCTTGAAGATGTAGTGATTTTACAGGTGATATATTTATTTTAGAGTTCGATTTCCGCTTGACTCCGAATTATCCTTAAGTTATGGACATGAGTGTAGTTTAAATGAATTGCAGCGAAATATGTGTGTTATTTAATAGGCCATGCAAGGAAGTCATGGTGTCCACATCAGATTTTTTTATGTAATTCATGTTTTGCATTTTCTGAGATCATGCAGGATTTATTAACAGTTTTTAATATCTTTAGGTTCCATATTTAATATATTTAAGGATTACTTACATTTCATTGCAATTTAAAGAATTAACTATTTTGGAGAATCATTGAGTAAAAATGTTACCTATTCTGTTTTTTCTTTATTATTTAATTCTTTAGTATTAAATAACAAATGTAATTTTGTATGAATAATTTTTGAATTTTTTCTTATGAATGTTTGATTATATTAATTTAAATTTATGTTGGCAATTGGAATTGGTTTGCAAATTAAAGGCAGAAGAGGTTAAAGTATTTTTTAATCATTGTATTATTTCAAGGCCATTTGATTAAAAATGGCCTATTGAGTATTGAATATTATACTACCCAATTGAGTAATGAACTGGAGTATTTCATTACCCAGTAGGATAGTTTTTATTAGAAATAATGAACTGGTATTTCATTACCCAGTAGGGCAGTTATAATCAGTAGCAGAAACATTGCATAATTTATTAAGAATAACATTATTTTGTCATAGATGTCTAAGTATTTAATTAATAGTTCTTCCATTTGTTATATGCTTCTTTGGAACATAATTTAAAATACAAATCTCTCCTGTATCTGAGAGATTAATGGCCAGAACATTTTGAAAAAATCAGAAATACATGAATGGTCTCTTTTTAGCTTGCAAATATATATTAGGCCCAGCATATTATGTCTGTATCTTAACAAAAAATATATAGTTAAAAGAGGTTTTTAATACAGTAAGCTTTTATTTAAAATGGATGTAATTAATGTTCTAAAAGGCGACAAATAATTTTTCTTATAGTAGATTAAGTAATTCTATTCATAGAATTCATCTACAGTTTTATATCATGAACAGTAAAAGCATTGGGCGAATGTGAATAATGGCTTACGCATTTGACAATGCAGTTAAATTAACTCTTTTGAAATGGTGCACCTTTGTTTAAGACGTTCCCTTGGTAAAGGTGGGAGTTAAAAGGAATTGTCCCACAGGACAGAGGTTTTGCATCGCTAAACATAACTTTAAAAAACAATATCCGCCCCTCCCCCCCCCCAAAAAAAATTATGACCTAACGTCATAATTTTTGGTCATTTTAGATTATTACTTAAGCTATCATACATGTTAAAATTAGCATTTAATAATATTTTCCCGTTACTTTACATCAAAATATTTTTTTAAAAAAATTGCTTTCTTTGAGAAATAATTTTCAGAAGCACTATTCAAAATATTCCGAAGTTTTAATTGACAAATTGCATTAATAAACTTTAATTAAAAAATAAAAGAAAGACTATTTTCAAGAAGAAGCTTAGTGAGCGGAGTCCGACAAAATGTCAGAATCACTAGAAATATCGCTTTTCTAACTCTTTAGAATGTGAATCCATGTCACTGATCATCATCTATGTCACTGATTGGGTTATTTGTCCATACTATTATATCCTTCCTTTGATAAATAACGCTTTGTTGCCATTATAAACTGAAGACAAGACTTTCCAAAATAAAAGAGAAAGTATGGTAAATATAAGTGATAAAAGCAATGCAAAGTATAACAGAGCCTCACATAGTAGTAATTTTAAGAGACCCTACATAGTAGTGAAAAAAGGATTCAGAGGGTTATCAGAAACAAGAATGTTTATGTTGTGGTGAGTTAAAAGAGCCAAGCTCTGTTTGTTTATATTACGCTTTCCTTCCTCTCCTGCAAGAGCTGACACCAGAATTAGGCAGAATGTGATCAAACTGCAGTTCAGGGTCCTAAAACTATGTTCAGTTCAAAAGTAATGAATGTGGCGTCATCTAATGGTATGGTCTTTCAAAATGTTTCAGCTTAAAATGCATATCCACATCACCTGCTCCATAAGAGTGTTCTCCAGTGATACATGGATGGGATGCCCAGCTGCAAAAGACATTCATAGGGTGTAGGTATAGGGAATGCCTATCCAGAAAGTGTTCATAGATTTGAATTTTAGGCACCCTATGCTTTTATTCTTTGCAATATAAAAATTGTAGATGAATTTTACATATAGGATTATTTAATAATCTACTATTCCCACTAAACTATACAATAAATCATTTTCTCCTTTTAGTGCATTATTTATCATATTCATTTTAAATAAAATCTTGTTGCATAAAAACTTTTTTTTAATTATATTTTCTGTTTTTAGTCTCAATTCACACGATCAATGATGAAATTTTCGTCGTTGATAATGTGTAATTGAGACTAGTAATTGATAATGTGTAACTGATGATTAGTTTCAGTCATTATTAGAACAAATAACCAAATGTCATTCAGAGAATGAAGAATTGCTTTGAATATTCAGTTTCAGAAATTGGCTGTAATAATGATGTTACAATGAGTATTTTACTGGGAAGTCGTAGTAAATAAATAAATATTTCCACTTCATCGTTTAAGTATGCCAAGATGGCAATTCAGAGGCAATTTTTACATGAGAAACCTTTTTTTCTTCATCTCCCAAAAATCTCTCAGTTAATAATTTCTATTATTCTATTTTAAAAGAGGATGAAAAGCTTCTTTATAGTCTAAAAATTTTAAAATCCTAAATGTGAAATAGTTGAAATTTCCAAAAATTTGCCAAAAATTCAGAAATTAAGTTTCATTTAAGAGATTTTTTACTACCCTATTTGGTGGGGTGAACAGTAAAATTTTTACATTCTTAGTTTATTTGTTAAGCCAATGTATGTGCAGAAAATCATTTAATCATTAAAAAAAAAAAAAAAAA
>KK112385.1:94114-177479 GCA_000611955.2 Stegodyphus mimosarum
TTTATAATCATTTTGCATTGTCATAGAGAAACAGTGTATAGCTTATAGGAAGTAGGTTGAAAATCAATGACAAAATTCCACTCAGGTGAAACACCATGATTGAAATAAATAAAAGCTTATAGAAAAGGACTGTAGGCAAGTATTGCAGAAAATTTTAATTTCGGAAAGTTATTGAATCATATGTTTAGAACCAAATATCTTTCAAAGATTAAATTTTCACTTATAGTTGAAATGCATGCAGTTCATTTTTATTTTAGTACTTAAATCATGAACATTATCGCTTACACAAATTGTACTTAATCCAGAGACCTATAGCCAGTCAGATTTTGAATCTGCTGTTAGTTTGTGAATCTACTGTTAGTAAAGTGCTTTTAAAAGAATTCAAGTTTCAAAACTAATTTATGTTGCAGTTTTTCACAGAACTGTTGGATTTTTTATATTCAATTGTATTATAGTCTTTCAGGTGATTAATTAAGAGACCAAATGTGCTTATATTGTACTTAAGTACAATCAACCATTAGTTATATAATACCCACCGCATATTAAAATTACTTCCATTCCAAACATATTTGAGTTTATCAAGTGGCTGAATTTAATAGATGGCAGTTTTAATATTGCAGATTATAGCCTCGGCTTATTTAGTAAGGTAGTAACTAACAGTTAATGTAATAATTAATACCTAAATTATTATTTAAAAAAATGATGCTAAAATTAAACTGTTTGTGAAAATTCAAAATTTATTTTTAATCTTTTTATAAAAAAAATTGTTATTATGTACCTGATGAATTTTTAAACTGTTCTATCCTTTTTTGTTTTGTATTGTTGATCAATAGTCTTTCTATTGTATTTTCAAGTTCTTAAAACTCCTAGTAACTTTTCTGATCTCCATGTATCAATTCAAGAGTTCTTGGAGTTTGCAATGCTTTTGTCGATCCAGCTGAGGTTGGCATGTAGTCACTTTCTTCCATTTCACTTTCACTGTCCGTTTCAATTTCAGCAGCTAATCTCTTAGTTAGTGTTTTCACCTAGTACCTCAATTTATCAACAATTGTGCCATATTCCAAAAACAAATCATTGTAATTTCCCCTAACCCATTTCCAAAATGGGCCTTGCAATTACTATATGGTTTCTAAATAAAAACCACATTTTCTGAAGAAATTTCTGTGTCTTAGAGACTGCTTCCCATGTATTGATGATTGTAATATGCATAGCCCCTAATTAAGATATCAGCTTAGTTATCTCTTTCAAAATGTTAGCATAAGATTTTTTTTTTTTAAAACTACCTTTTTTATAATAGCATTTGAAAGCTTTTATAATGATCTGGTCTAATGGCTGAATGATAGATGTCATACATGTAGGAGAGAACCCAATAAAATATAATGTTTTTCAGGATGATTTCAGAGAGCTGTGCAGCACAGTTACCTAACAGTAAAGCTATTCTTTCCTTTTTATAATACCCTGACCTAAAGGCTGAATGATAGATGTCGTATTTGCAGGAAGAAATGCTAATTTAATGTTTCTCAGCATGATATCAGAGGCCTGTGCAGCACAATTGTCTAAAAATATAGGTATTTTTTCGTTTTTCAAATCTCTGTCCCAAATCAAAAGGAAATCAGTCAAAGTATTGCTTGTCATTCATGAGTTTTATTATTATGATAAGTTATCTTGACTCCTGGTAGACATCAAGGTCTACTTTTTCCAATAACCAAGGAGTCTTCTTAATTGTTGCATCCACACTATAAGTTAATAACACAGTAACTCTTTCAATTTCTTAAAACCAGCTGGTATTTTACTTTTAAAAATTAGTGTGCACTCTAGTAGTGTTGTGTAGAACAGACCAATTACATCTCTGTTATTTTGTATGGCTTGCGTTTTAGAAGCCCAGGTAAAATTTGTTTTATCTAATTCTCAGCCAAATGATGATCTGCCTTGCTTCTCACCATGTAGTTTCCAGTAAACAATAATATTTCTCTCTTTCCATTTGATAAGCCACCCATCAGTTGGCACAAAATTATCTTGCAGCTTTTGTGGTCAAAAGAGCTCTAGAAATAGGAACATTTTTTAGTCTCGTAGCTTGAAATGATTTTAGAACAATGTTTCTATAATAATGTCTCTTGATTTTCCATCCCTTTTGTGCTTTTTCTAGTTCTTTTTCAATTTTATTTCTTAAGTAAATTGCACGATACTGTTTGGGAAATTCCTCTTTTAAATGCTGCTTCATTTTTGGTGCACTTTCCTTATCACTTTGATAGCACTAATCTTTCAGAAATTTAAATAATTTTGTTTATGTGGTCTCTAAATGTTACAAGTCATGCATACAACAAATAAAAAATGTTTCCTCCTGTAATTTGTTCAAATCCAAAATTCCTGTTTTCAGCCTGCAGGAAGATTACACATTATCAATCAGTCAACCTGTCACTTCACAGTTATAGGTGTAACCAGTGCTTCCTTTTCTTTTTTCTTCAGCCTGCAACGACCATTCCAACCCCCTATCAGCTGGTGTTCAAAAAAGGAAACCAGTGCTTACTTAAGCACCACTTTTTCTTTAATCCTGGGAAACACTCACTAATTTATAATCAAAGAACTTGTTTCCAGTCCCTGTAAAAAATACATTTTACAATGATTATTTTTCAATTTCTCAATAGAAATATTAAATATATATATATATATATATATATTTTTCTCATTTGCATGACCAATTTGTATTAAATATGCACACGTAAAAAAATATTAGATTAGAAATTGGTTACCAATTTAATTATCAGAATTGAAGTTATAGTACTTTAATTCTAAAATTTAGTCTCAAATTTGGGCCTGTTTAAGAGAGATCAGTTTCTTTATGTCTGGTCATATTTCACTTAGTTTTAACCGTAAATTAGGATCCAATTGTAATTTTGTTCTGTATTTATTTTTCAAATGTAACATGAAACAAAATCCTTGTTCACACAACTAGGTGTGCAAAATGGCAGTAAAATTGAATAGCTTTATTTGGAATGTCTTTTTCAGTTCAGCGAAAAGTTAACAAGTGTACTAATTTTTAAATCTTCATCAAGAATTCAATCACAGGAAATTTCTGTTAATTGTTCATTTTCTTCATGAGATAAAAGTTCAGGTACATTTGGACAAAATGGATTTCTAATCCAATTTGATTTTTCATAATCCTCGGGAAATTACATGTTGAAATTGTTTATCAATGAAAAACAATGATTTTTAATGTTGAATGCTGGTTCTTTTATTTTCAAATTATTTTTGGTTAGAAAACTTTCTAAAAGTTTTAAAAAGCTTAAAATATCATTATCCAATTCTTTGATTATTAGGTCAGGTTTTTTTTATCATTGCATTTATTTTATCTCTAATGGTAAACAAATTAACACTTTGTTCTTGTAATCCTAAATTTAATTCATTTAACTTTCCAAAACTATCAGCTAAATGTGCCAACCACAATTTACTGAATAAACATTTTTGCAATTCAAATTTTGAATTACAGAGGAAAACTTGAATTTCTGATCGAAGTTCAAAAAAACAATTTAAAACTTTGCCTCTGGATAACCATCTTACTTCGGAATGTAACAAAAACAATGTTCACTGCCCATCTCTTGCCATAAAATCCGAAATATGCTTAAAATTTTGCTGTAAATCCTAAATCATAAAATTCTAAGTATACTTAGGATTTTATGGTAATTTAAAGTTCGGCTGCTAATAAATTCAACAATTTTCACAGTTTGATTCAAAACAATTTTCGTGTTTTCGGGGATTGTTTTGGGTGCTAAAAGCTTCACAATAAATGTGGCAGTGAGTAAATTTAGTTTCGTGTGTGACTTTCTTTATTTGAGAAATAACACCAGAATGTTTTCCTGTTAAAGCCCAAGCTCTTTCACTGCATAAGGCAATGCAATTATTCCAAGGAATATTATTCTCAGACATAAAATTATTACTTATCTTGAAAATTTCATTTGCAGTTGCCCTATCATGAAGAGATTCACAAAATAAATACTCTTAGGCAATTTGTTTATCTTCTTCGAAATGTATATAAACTAGTAATTGAACAAAGTTCACTATGCAGTACTTTCATCCAGTTACAATGCAAAATACTTAATTAGGTTTACTATGTTTTGTTTTTTGAATGTTTCTTTTATGGAATTTGCTATTTCATGAATTCGTCAACTTACTGTATCATTTGATAACAGAATGTTATTAAATTCATTAGCCACTTTTTCGTTGAATAATGTTAAAATGATATCTTAAGCTTCTGGTAATATATGGTTTTCACCTGTAGTATGAGCATGCCCAGTCTTGGCAATTCTTAGGCATACTGGAGAAGTAGCTTCCAAAGCTTTTACACCTGAAGTAACAAGACCTTTCATTACTTGTTTACTGTTTTTGAACTCCAATAATTTCCCCTTAAAATATTCTTCAGATTTATCCTTTAAATTGGCATGCTTAGATTCAAGATCTCTTTTAAGAAACGATGGTTTCATATTTTGATTGGATAATAGTTCACCGCAAACAACATTAAGATTGTTTAACATACCAACCATATTTAACACTGCAAACAACATTAAGATTGAGGGTTCATTTCATCTGCATTCCAAGTAAACCCAAGTGATAAATAAATTACATTATATTTTCTAAACAATTTTTCTTTCCCTTTCAATATTCTTAGCACTAGTTGGTCCTAGTAGGTTGGTATGTTCTTTAGTGCTAGTTGTCATGTAACCATCACCTGTGAATCATCATTTTTCCACATAGTCAATCCTAGCCATTTTTACATTTTGAAAATCTGGGTTTTTTTTTATTATTTATTAACAATATATTATGAAGTCTTCAAAATAAAACGATGATATTCTCAAATCGCATAGAAAAGAAGGAATACAAAGCAACAAGAAGACAAAATACCTGCTGTTAGATACAACGTAATAACATTAAAAAAGGTTCTGCTTGAAAATAGAGCAATATGAGCACGGAAACGGTGGCGACATAAAGTGTAGACATGCTGCTAATAAATCAATTAACTCTAAAAGAATTAATAAGATATAGGAACTTCTCCTCGGGGGCTCACTTTTGCGAGTACGGGTGTGCAATCCCGAGGTACCCTAGCCCTTCAGGGGATCATCTTGATAGTGAGACAGGGGTCACGATCCTGGAGCCCAAATGATCTTTCCTCCTTTCTTTTTCATTTCTCCTTATCTGTGCTACTTTCATTTCTTCTGCCCTTGTGGTTTTTCTTTTCGAAGGTTGGGGATCAAAGTGGGATTCTGTTACATTTCTTTGTTTCTAGTTCTCACACAGAGAAAAACTGCCTATGCATTTGCCGTGCGTTGTGACCCATAGAGCTGGAAAGGAGAGTCCTCATAGTTGAGGTACTATCGCCAACACACTGCTTTGGCCTCTGTTTCAGATTGAAACGAGAGGCATTTAGTTGTCCCCGCTAGTGTCAATCAGCTAGTCACTCATCCTTAGGGTCAGTGGCTTGGAGGTAAGCTTTTAGGAGTTCCTGCTTTCAGGAAAGCTGACTGTGGGACTTCAGACTGAGTTGGCTGCTGGGTCCGAATCTTAATTTCTTCTTCAGTATGGCTCAAACAAATTTCAGAATAAATACATAGGAGGATAATTATGTATCAAAAAGAGTAAAAACAAATATAGATGCAAATACAGATGTAAATCTAGCAAGTTCATTGTAACTTCTTGTCACAAACGACTTCACAGGCAATCTCAAAAAGCTCTCACCATTCTTAATTCAAAAGTGCATTCAGTTTTTAATTGGGGAACTGAAGAATATCAAACGATTGTACTCTGGAGATCTTCTTGTTGAAACTATATCAGCTACTCAATCTGAAGCACTCCTTGGCTTGAACAAACTTTGACAAATTGATGTTAAAGTGTCAGCACTTAAAGCTCTCAATTTTTCTTGTGGTGTTATCTTGAAGATCGACCTCCTTTGCGTTTCAGAAGAGGAAGTTGTCTGATCAGAATGTCTGTACTGCTAAACGGATCGAGATGCGCAAAGAAGGTCAGTTGATTAGTAGGAAACACATAATCCTGACCTTCAGTTTGCCTGATCTGCCAAAAAGTATTAAGGTTGGATACTTACACTGCCCTGTAAGACCTTACATACCAAACCCTTTGCGATGTTTCTAGTGCCAGAGCTTTGGCCGTTCGAAAATGTCGTGTCATGGCAAAATCATGAGTGCAGGTTGCTTCGTGGAAGACCATGTCAGCAAAAATTGCAATGCTGAGCCACTATGCGCAAATTGCAAAGGAAATCGCGCAGCATTTTCACAACAATATCTGAAATGGAAATCAGAAAAGGAGGTGCAAACAGTAAAAGTAACAAAAAACATATCTTATGCAGAAGCAAGAAAATTAGTAACAGATGTGCAGCCCTGAAAATATTTGTTCTATGCTGGTACATTGAAATTGTTTAAATCAGTAAGCATGCAAACAGCAGTAGGCTTGCCAAACAAACAGCTGATTCAGAATATTTAAAAAAAAAAAAAAACCAGAACTCAGTAACATCAACAATTAAAGCTTAGCAGAACAAAGGATAGCCAAAGTGAAAACAATAAAGAAACAAATAAAAATTTAAAACCTCTTAGAGATCCCAGTTTGAGCTCCTTTGGGAGCATCAGCTCAGACTTCATAGATTCTGAGGTGGATGTGGAAGAGGGACTAGATGTCCCAAAACCCCTGCTTCCACAAAAATCTAAAAAACAGCATCGAAAGAACAAACATCAAGCTTAATGCCCACCTTCATTTCATGGAATTGTCGCAGCTTCCACCAAAATCTTCAAAATGTAAGAAATTTGATAGATTTATATCACCCTGTATGCTTGGCAGTTCAAGAGACTTTACTGAAACCCGTTTAACAAGCTAATCTTCGGAGGTACTGTTCCATGAGGAAAGATAAGCTTGTAGGTGAGCACGTGAGGGGGAGGGGGGTCACCTCCTGACTTCACTTGACTGTCCTTCTAGTCTGATACCTTTAAGCACAGGCCTCCAAGCTGTTGCTATCCAAGTAAATATACAGAGCTTACTGTCAGTCTGTACTGTTTATTTGCCCCAAAATCATCATATCGCTCAACTAGAATTAGATGACCTAATAAAACAGCTGCTTGAACCCTTTATCATCATAGGAGACTTAAATGAACACAGTCCACTCTGGGGAAAAGGGATAGAAACCCCCAAGGCAGACAAATTTAGCAAATGATTGAAGACCATTGCCTTTGTCTCCTCAATAACAGACAGAGCACCTACTTCTAAATGCCTACAAGAAACGTTCACGCTCTAGATCTTGTCATCTGTTCCCAATCTTTTTTTGGCACATTTAGTGTTGGAAATTATCCTTATAATAGTGACCATTTTCTCATTCTGGTATCTATCATACAAGATGAAGTAAATCCATGTCAAGATCTCCCCATTCCATACTTACTAGGATAGACAGGGAACTCTTCTCGTCTGTCTTAGAGGTCACAGCAGAGATGGTAAAAAATGTGCCAATCGACGAGGCTGTGAAAGCAGTCACAGATGTCATTATTCAAGCAGCTACTGTCTCTATTCAAAAAGCATCAACAAAGCTTCCTAAATACTGAAAACCATGGTGGAACTGTGAATGCTAAGATACACTGGAGCAACAGACAAAAGCTTGAGGAGTTTTTCCATAAACACCGCTATTTGTCAAACTTTATTGCCTTCAGAAAAGCTAAAGCAATTGTAAGAAAAGTGAGGCAGAAAAGCCAGAGGGATTCGTGGATGTCCTATGTGTCTGGAATAACATCCTCTGCATCAAGTTAAACGAGTATGGGAAAAAGTTAGAAAAGCGTGTGGACTGTACAAAGACCACACACTTTCCTTTCTGAAAAAAGATGGGCAAGTGATCAGTGCAACAGAAGAAATTTCGAACACAATTGATGAGAATTTTGCTGCTGTTTCTAGTGGCAGCAACTACCTGCTGGCATTTCTTTCTGTCAAGTGATGCTCTGAAAAAAATCTCTCATTCAGTTCAACTCTTCCCATCTCCAAGCCATATAATGCAGAATTTACAATTTCTGAGCTAAGAACAGCTTTGATGCAGACACATAGGTCTAGTCCAGATTTCGATGGTGTGAATTATTAAATTTTGAAGCAACTTCCGTATAAGTCATTGACTGCAAGAGCTGTTGTCATTCCCATAGCCAAGCGAGGGGAAAACCCGAAGAATCCCTTGAATTGTCAGCCCATTGCTCTTACAAGCTGTATTTGCAAACTATTTGAAAAAAATGGTAAAACTGTTGCTTAGTCTATTATCTGGAAAAAGCAACATAATCTCCCCTTATCAGAGCAGTTTCAGAAAAGGAAGGATGACAATAGATAGTATGCTCCTGTTGGAGACATCCTGATTAAATGAAACCGTCTTGTTGCTATTTTCCTTGACATCGAAAAGGCTTACGATAAGGTGTGGCGATATGGTACTTTGCAGTATCTTCATGCTAGTATCTTGCGTGGCAGCCTACCAATTTTCATTCAGAAGTTTTTGAAGGCAAGAATTTTTCAAGTAAGGATTGGCTCTGTTTTGCCAGATAACTTTGAACAAGAAGAGGGTGTGGCTCAAGGCTGCATTTTAAGTGTGACTTTGTTTAGTTTAAAAATAAATTCTATTTTAAAGGTACTTCCTTCTACAGTTTCAGGATCATTGTGTGTTTATGACCTCTAGATAAATTGCTGTGGTGCAGATATGAGATATGTTGAGACAACAGTTGCAGATTGCCATTAACAGAATCCAGAAATGGTTTGAAAAACAAGGATTTGTGTTTTCAAAGGGGAAGATTGTTTGTATGCACTTTTGTAAAAAGCGAGGTCTCCATCCTGAGCCTGATTTGTGTCTTTGTGTATCAGAGATTCCAGTTGCATCAGAAGTAAAGTTCTTAGCAGTGATGTTCAGTCGAAAGTTAACCTTCCTTCCGCATGTCCAATATTTGCGAGAGAAGTGTTTCAAAACTTTAAATCTCTTAAAAGTCTTGGCAAACACCTCCTAGGGCACACAGCATTTGCTCTTTACTTTGCATTTATAGAGCACTCCTTCATTCTAGATTAGGTTATGGCTCAGTAGTTAATGGATCCGCACGGTCTTCAACTTTATTAAAACAAGATTCAATTCATCATCAGGCTCTGAGAATTTGTTCTGGAGCGTTCAGAACATCTCCTATCCAGAGCCTGTATAACCTACCTTGAGTTAAGGTGTAAACAATTGCCTCTTCATTAGTATTTCATCATTAATTCACAAACTAGCCATCCTCTCCAGATCTGTAAGCTTGATGACAGTTACAAACTTCTATTATATACACGGCCTCTTAACGCTTTCCCGTTTTTTGAAACATGTGAATCACTGTTGAAAAATTACTTCCTATCAGATGTGATGGTTCAACCAATAAAGCATCTAAAAATCCCCCCCCCCTGGAAAATTGAGCTTCTCGATGTGTTTCAGCAACTGGATAATAAAAACACAAGTGAGATAGTAAACAGGAAACTTTTTTAACACAGGGATAAAGACACCACTTTTAATCTTGTATACACAGAGGGATCAAAATCAGCTGATCATGTAGGAATGTCACTCGTAGTAAGAGACTATACTGACGGTGAAAGATTGCATGATGCCTGTTCTGTATTTAGTGCTGAATTGGCTACTCTGTATTCTGCTCTCATGTTTATCTCAAAGCAATACCAGAAAAATATCATTTATTCATTAAGTGCTCTTTAGTGTTAGTTTGTATTTCTGACATTCGGAATCCTTTACTAATAGACATTTTAAGTTTACATCGAAAATTAAGGAGCCAAAGATATGAAATGTTTTACTGCTGGATCCCTGGCTATGTAGGTATAAAAGGTAATGAGCTGGGCAGACATAAACATAAAAGTGTGCTACAGTTTTATCAAACCAGCTTGTAGCCGATAGTGATATTAGAGCGATCATCAAGCAGAGAAAACTAAATAAATGGCAAGCATTTTGGGATGGTCGGTTCTTTAATAAATTGAGAAGGGTCAAACTGAAAGTAGAAAACTGTGAGACCATTAGGAACCGTAGGGAGGAAATTTTGCTAACTCCCCTAAGGATTGGTCACTCATGAGTTATGTACAGTTACCTTTTAAAGGCTGAGAGTAAACCTCTTTGTTCAAGCTGTAATAGTGTTTTGTCAGTGCATCATTTTTTAATTGAATGTCCTGATCTTAACCAACTTCATTTAAAGTATTTTAGCTACTTTGACTTGCCTCTTGACCGTACTACTATCGGGAAAGAGGTAAATGACAATTTGTTTGAGTACCTGAAAGAGACTGGTTTTTATTGATTAATTTGACTTCTTTTTTAATGTTGTTACTTGAGATTTTAATGTCATACTTTGTGTTTTTTAATCATGTTTCATAATTGAAAGCATGTGAGTTTTATGTATTAAGTTACATCAGAATTCATCATTTTCTCTCATTCGTTCTTAAAAGCGTCATCATCGAGTTCTAAACTTGTTTGTACATTGTGTTTATAGAGTGTTTAATTCTGATGTTTTTTGACATTTTTTTCGGCACATACTCTTTTGCAAAAAAATCGAAGCACCAAGAAGGACTTTTCCAATCGTGACGAAATTTGGTATGCAAAAACATCTTGATCAAACATGCAAGTGATCAGAGTTTCAAGGCAAATGAACAGGAATTGCGATCTTAGCGCACATTTTATTGCACAATTCGTAAAGTATAAAACTAGTAACAAAGGCAGAAAATTTATCTTTTTTTGTTGCTGCCATTGTAATTCCATAAAGATGCCATTACGACAATATCGAAGACCTTACACAGACAACTAAATGTCTTCGAACGTGGTCGCATTGTAGGGTTGCGTGAAGCTGGGTGGTCGTACCGAGCAATAGGCAGGCACCTGCAGCGTACGGATACTGCTGTGCAAAGATGTTGGCAGCAATGGTTGCTACAAGGAAATTACTGATGAAATGAGGGCTCTGGAAGGCCAAGGAACACAAATACAAGGCAAGATAGGATGGTTGTTCCCCAGGCCCGAACTGCCCCAGCGGTATCATTTTCGACTATTCCGTGCATTACAGCCACGTCTATACCTCCTTTGGTACCGTCCACCATCTCATGGCGCTTCTCTGAGGCAGGCTTACACTCACAGAGGCCTTTAAGACTTTTGCCTTTGACCCCACAACATCAGCGGAGTCGGTCTGGAGTGGTGTCGCAGCCGATCATCATGGCTGCCATTAGACTGGCATCATATAGTGTTCAGCGATGAATCCCGCTTCACTCTTGAAGCAGATGACCACCATTTTCATGTCTGGAGAGGACAGGGCCAGCAGTCCCAATCAGAACAAAGGCATAAAGCCATAATCCCTGGTGTGATGGACTTCCACTACTTCTTATGACAACTGGTCATCTTTAGTCATCCTCCATACATCTTTAACAGCTGAATGATATGTTGATACCATCCTGCAGACGGTTGCATTACCCTTCATGGCATGTCATCATGGAGCCATTTTCTAACAAGATAATGCCAGGCCACATACCACTCGCATATCTCTGGACTGTCTCCATGCGGTTGATACTCTTCCTTGGCCAGCAAGGTCACCAAACCTGTCACCAATTGAGCATGTCTGAGACATAGTAGGCTGTCAGATTCGAGCACCACAACATATCACAGATCTGGAGCAGCAACTGATGAATACCTGGCAGAATGTGTCGAAAGACGACATTAGGAACCTCTACCACTCCCTGCCTCAACTAACTCAAGCATGCATAGCCACCAGGGACGGTTCCACCAACTACTAATTTGAACACTCAGTGAGTGATTGTGAGCTGTGAACAGGTACCATGACTTTGATTTTTTAATCATATTACTATCTGTATATGAGCTATACACATATTCAGTTTATCAAAAACAACCACTTCCTTCATGGTGCTTTGATTTTTTTGTAAAAGAGAGGTTTTGTGCAGGAAATCCATTACCATTATAGGAACTTATTTTTATTCCGTGTTAAATACAACATCGATTTCTATTAGTCCTTTTAAAAACATCATTTATGACAAATTTTGTTATGTCTATGGCTAAAGGAATATTTATGAAAATAAAAACGGCTTATTTTGCTAAGTTTGTGAGCGGCTGTTGACCTTGAGCAAAGCTCAGATCACATAAATTTACGAGTGTTGGAGAAAAAAACTTAAACAGGCTGTTGGGATATTTAATTTTCGAATTTCATAGTTAAAATACTTTATTTCTTTAAGTACCATCTATTTTTCTCTTGCAGACCACTGCTTGAGAATCGCTGATCTAAAAGATAGCTTTTGTTAAAAGGTATTTTGTTGATCTCAGCTCTAGTCCAGACAAAGAGCTTTGCAAACTGTGTCTGATAAGGACTGGGCGAGGATATCAACACTCCCAGTAGGGTCTTGGTTCTTACTGTACTCGCCAAAATTTCTGCTAAATCTGTTTTATTAAAGCACACTACATAATTAAAATGTAAATGAATATAAAAAACAGCTTAATCAGTCACAGACGGCTTTGGATCTGAAGAATCAGTCTTTTGCCAGTTTGAGTTTTATAAGTGGCAGAGGTGAATTTAATAAACAGCTGTTTTTCTATTGATTAGTATGCATTAGCTTTGGTTCTTGGAATTCTGAATGTAAAAAGCGGCTAAGTTTATTAATCATAGAGTTTAATAAGTGATGATACTGTACTTAAAAAAAATGGAGTAACTGCACATATTATATAAAGAAATGTCTGGCTTTAAAAAAAAAAAAAAAAAGACTGAAGCAAATTTCCGAAGTTAATAAAAATAATTCTGTTCACACTCTAAATAACCCTGGATAGAGTAAAATGGGTTTTATGTAGGTGGTACGTCTGCTTCCAGCCAGAACCCAAATGAATGACCTTTTCATATCCTCCTTGAGTAAAAGGTAGTTCTGTATTATAGTTTGAATAAGTGGTGATTTCTATGTCTTCTCTGACTTAACAAACACTCCCATGAAAAGGTTTGTTGACACAGTTCCGTTTATCTTCAAAAATTAATTTTTTTTTCTGAAAACAAAAGTTAAAATTATAGTAAACTTTATAAGATACCTTTAAAATTTCAGTTATATGTGTGGGCTAGAGGTGGGACATATATTCATTGGTACCTAAGGTTTTCCTTAGGTATGTGAGTTTTCGTTTTCTGTGATTTGGCAAAAATGTAAGTTTACCATTAATAAAGAGTTAACTTTCAGTAGCCCTTTATGTTAGAGTCACATTGGTCTGGTCTCTTGAGAAATGGTTTGATATAAACTTAATAAAAGAAAGAGTAATGCTAGCTTTGCCTTGTCATCACATTTTGATTTTGATGCAAAACTATCAAATATCCAAATATTTTTACCAAATATATAAGTATATTACTAGAAGTGTGTGGAAGTTGAATAAGATGTTTTATGTGTCAGAATGGAATGAATAAAAGCTCATTTTGCCCCCAAAAAAAATCATTGTAAAGGGTGATATTTTTAATCTAGCTTTTTTTATTATTATTTTACTTTCAATAATCAAACTTATGAAAGTTATTCTTATAATTACTTCTATTTATATATATATGTTTTTTTTAATTTAGAGATGGTATGAATCTGGAGATTACTGGAAATGGGTGGTTCCATCTAGAGATGATATTAGCTTCCATTCAAAAAATACACAGTCATTAGGCAGTCTATTATATGGTTTCTTCGATTATTATGCAAATGTATTTGAGTAAGTATAATGAAAAATGCTAATCTGATTTTGATTTAGAATAAATTAAATATAAAGAAAATAAACTCATGATGAAGCTGGCATGCAGTATTGTATTTTCAAAAGTCAACAGGACTGTAAAAAAGAATTGTATTTGATCTTCAAAACTGTAGCTCTATATATTTATTAATACTAGACTAAGTCTGGTTACTGATTTTTGATTTCTTTAGCATTACTTTCATTTTAATTTTTGGTGGCGTTGGAATGAATTCATTTTATTCAATGAAATGGTTCTAGCTTTTCGAAAGATGTCATTTCTGTTCGTTTGGGTTGCAAGCTGCCAAAACAAGTCGCAATGAATTTTAAATCTGCTAAGAATAAAAGAGGCCATTGGAAGTTCATTTGTATTGAAGGTAAGTGACTTTCACATTCAGTATGTATAAAGTAAAATAAAAATGCATGAGCATTTTATTAATGATGCATAAAATGTTCCAAGTTGAAGACCATTATCTATTTTTCAAAGCTGAGAAGATTTTTTTTATTTACATTAGCTATATTTAAAAAAAAAATTAAATGACTTGTGGAGTCATATAACCCAACTGTAAAGATATAAACAAAGGCATACTTTTTATCATTTTAAATTCTGAATCAATTTCAGAATTTTTGGACAGAGAGTCTGAAGTAAAGTTCTTAGGAGTATTCGACTGAAAGCTGACCTCTTTTCTGCATGTCTTATACTTGAGGAAGAAATGCTGCAATACAATGAACATTCTAAAAATACTAAAGAACATCTCTTGGGGCATGAACCATTGCTCACTGTATCGTATCCATAATGCACTTGTCTGCTCAAGAAAAGATTATGGCTCAGTAGTTTATAGATCTGCACGACCTTCTATATTACTGAAGTTGGATTCTGTTCATCATCAAGCTCTGTGGATATGTTCTGGAGCATTTAGAACGTCCCCATCCCAAAGTCTATATGTTGATTGTTATGAGCCATCACTTCCAACTGAGGCATGAGCAGTTGTCCCTTAGCAAGTATTTCAATGTACTTTCACTTCCTAACCATCCTTATAAAGTTGCTTTGGTTGATCACATGTGCAAAGCTTTGTTTGAAGCTCAACTGTCTTATGTGCCTTGTTGGCCTATAAGGATTCACTCAATGATTGAAGAATATCACATGACAGATGTAATTACCCAAGTAGTAAAGCATTTCATAATTCTACCTTCGGAGAATGGGCAGATTAGGCTTCTTGGCATCTTCAAGTATTATACTGAAAGAAACACTAACAAGTGCATATACAGGGGTTGGACAAAAATATGGAAACACCTTGTGAAATGCATGTTTGAAAAGAAAGATTGATTTTAATGAAATATGTAGGTGGCGCTGGTGCCACCTATACAACTTCTGACGCCACCTATACAACTTCTGACGCCACCTATACAGCTACCAAATACTATACTACTGACGCCACCTATACAACTTCGTAAATGTGCTAAACAGTTCAGTTGTTGTCGGAGTACTGTTATGTGAGGTTGTCATTGCATTATGTCAGAGTTAACAGACTTCGAACGTGGGCAAATTGTTGGAGCACGTATGATAGGTGCTTCCGTAAGCAAGGTAGCCGAGGTGTTTAGTGTTTCGAGAGGTACTGTATCGAAGACTTATTCCGCATATTTGAAAAGCGGAAAAACATCATCTGCTAAATCACAGCGCGGAAGAAAGTGTGTCCTGAGTGATCGTGACAGACGATCATTAAGGGCAATTGTGACGAAAAATAAGAAGACCACAGCTGCAAAAGTTACTGCTGAAATGAATGTTGTGTTACCGAACCCTGTGAGTACCAAAACAATTAGAAGGGAGCTTCATAAACAGGGAATTGCTGGCCGTGCTGCAATTGAGAAGCCACTCATCAGTGATGCTAATGCCCGTAACAGGAAAAGGTGGTGTTTAAGTCATAAAGCCTGGACTATAGAACAGTGGAAGCAAGTAATATGGTTTGACGAGTCTTCTTTCACATTGTTTCCCATTTCTGGCCGAATTTACGTCGGGAGAACGTCATCTCAAGCCTATAATACAGACTGCTTGTTGCCAAGAGTGAAACATGGCGGGGGTTAGTGGCGGGGGTTCTGTTATGGTTTGAGCAGCCATATCGTGGTTCTCTGCTAGCCCCATGATAACTGTGTCAGGGCACATGACTGCCAAGACTTATGTGAACATTTTGGCCGATCAAGTTCATCCCATGGTACAAACTTTGTTCCCCGATGGTGATGGTGTCTTCCAAGACAACAAAGCCCCTGTTCACACAGCTCACATTGTCCAGGACTGGTTTTCTGAGCACGAGGATGAGTTGTCCCATCTCCCCTGGCCACCACAGTCACCAGACCTGAATATTATCGAACCTTTGTGGTCTACATTGGAACGGAAAGTGCGTTCTCGTTATCCACCGCCAACATCGTTATCTGAACTTGCCACCGTTTTGCAGGAAGAATGGTATAATATTCCCTTGGCAAACATACAGGAACTGTATTTATCCATTCCGAGAAGACTGCAAGCTGTTTTGGATGCCAACGGGTTTCCTACTTGTTAGCCACATGGAGAATAGATTGTTACATGATGCTAAGTGCTAACGTCAGAATTGACTGCTATCTGGTTGTACTCAAAGTTTTCCGCCAAAGTTCTTAGTAAAATTAGGAAGAAAAAAAAATGAAAGCAGTACCTTTAGTGCAAGTAGTAATCACCACCCAAATATGATTTTCTGCCAACGCTTTGGTAATTTTGAAGTCTTCAGCCCAGAAACTTGGTCGCTGCAAGTCCAAAAACAGATCAACCTATTTTCGAACGTTCTGTACAGAATGGAAGATAACAACAGCAAGATGTAGCTGCAGGTGTGAAAAAAGGTAGACATTTGAAGGAGCAATGTCAGGGCTATATGGTGGGTTTGGCAAAAGATACCATTCAAGTCTATATAGAATCCAGACAGTGAATTCAGACACATCTGGTCTTGCATTTTTTTTACTGAAATTACCTTTTTGCCCCGAAACTAAGTTCGACGTTTTTCCTTGATAGCAGCATCAACATGGACTAGCACCTTGCTGTACACTTTACTGTCAAGGGTTTAATCTTTTTCCAGATACTCTTTGTGGATAATACCTTGTAATCCCATCAGATACAAAGCATGATCTTTTTGTTAGTCAAATTGGGCTTTGTGACACTGCCGACAGGCTCACTGAGTGCGGACCAACCTCCTTTTTGGCCTGTGTTGTTGAAGTAAATCCAGTTTTCATCCGAAATGATGATCCGGTGCCAGAATTTTGTCCTTGTGTTGGTATTCAATTAGATTAGTGTGGGCCCGAACACATCTGTCTTTATCTGCTTGAGTCAGCTCATGCGGCACCCAGCAATATGACCTTGTACGTCAAGCTTATGTGACGCATAGTGCAACTAATAGACATTGCACTAATGTCTAACTCCTTAGCAAGCTCTTGAGTGGTTGCATACTTCCACAGGTTCTCACAGTCGGACCTCATCAGCATCAGTAGGCTGGCCAGAGCTATCTGCTTCTTGAATGTCATAGTCCTTGTTTTTGAACTTTCAGTACCAAACCTTCATAGTATCATATGATACAACATTAGCACCTAAAGCTTAGCACAGTCATTTGGTGACATTCCGTTGCAATTTTCTTTTTGCAAATTATTCTTTTTGCAACAGAACTGGAAGTAAATGATGGTTCTAATCTGGTAGCTTGATAGTTCTATTTCAGACACCTTGTAACTTAATAATATTTTTTTACAAATTTCATGAAACAGCTTTCTAAAGCAAGCTTGTTTCTTTCAAATGCCAAAAATTGTTTGACAAAATATAATTAAAACATGCCAACATGAACTGTTTGCGATGGCGGGAAACTTTTGTTAAAGCCCTATATAAAATATGCACTTTTATTCTTATCTCAGCTGTGCAGGAGAAAGGAAAATTTTTTCTAATACCCGGAATTCTGTAGTAGTAGATTTTCTAAAATTGAACATGAACTTAAGAAGCCATGACATATCTTCTATGGCTGGGTTTCCCGGCATGTAGGGATAAAAGGCAATGAGATAGCAGACACGTCACAGCCAAGTCTTTAAACATTTGCTAACAATTGCCATGGTAATGAAAAACATATTTTTATGTACTACTTTTCATCTGTGCAGGCACTACTCTCAGAGCATGTGAGCTGACAGCAGATACATAAATTTTAAATTTATTCCACTTTTTTGTTAAGAATACGCTTAATATAAATAAGAAATCAAATGCAATGCAAATTACTTAAAAAGTACAACACGGATACAAAATATCATAATACAAATAGTACTAAAGTTATGAGAAAGTGCAGTACTTTGGTTATATGACATTGGTTATACATAAGACAGTATTACTACAGAAATATCTATTTTAAGTGGATAAATTAATTGGATTGGTTATTTATATTGCCTTTGTCAGTTCAAATAAGGCTAAAAAATACATGTCCATGTCATGACCTGTAAAAACCTCTTCGACAATATAAAGCGACCACATAAATTTTGATTTAGTGGTTCCCATAAGCAAAATTTCATCTCTATGAAATCCTTTCTTGGTGATGGATTTTCAAAAATAAGGGCATTTCTCATTTGCATCAAATAATTATCCTTCCATTTCGCCCACAGTTGGCCTAAAAGTTTAATCTGATAAAATTTACACATTTACACCGAGTCAAATTTTCTTTTGTAGAAGTTGATTACCAATAATTTCAACAAAATATATAGGGTAGTTAATAGTTTCTTAACCAGAAAGCAAAAAATGGGCTGGAGTAAGAGGTTTGGGCTCATTTAACTCATTGCTTGCATAAGTAGGTGGCCCATCATTTTATACCAATTCAATTTTGGCAAGAATAGCCATCGTTTCTAAAACAAGCTTTAGCAAGGGTTTTCCTTGAAGGGTCTTTTATACTTCTCATAAGTCTGTCATAGAACCGACCCTGCCATGGGGCATGGGGGGCAATAAATTGCCATGTTATTTTATGTATTACAACAAAATCTTTAAAGTTTGAGTGAGCCAAAATTGGGGAAAAAAACTTTTCAAAATATTGTCAGTGCTTTTTTTCAAGCCTACCACTGACATGAAAAACAGTGTTTTCATAAAAAAGTGTAGCTAGCTTATAAAGAGGCAATTCCTTAGAAAATTGTGTACCATTTTTAAGGCATTCTGGTTTGGTAGGGTATACAAGACCTTGTTCGTACTTGAACCAGTCCTTTTCTGCTTATAGAATTAAAGTGTAGTGTAAGATTCCATTCCTACTTGTTTTCTATATTTTACAATAAATATTTTAATTAATATCATTCTTTTCAATGCCTTACTTATATTACTATAATTATTCAAATCTAAAACAAATTGGGAATCCTCCAGTGCACATTTATTTTGTGTTATGGTTTCAAATACCCTTTGTAATCTGCAATTCCATTTCCTATTGGCAAGATTCTCGTTTTCAGTCTTATAAGGTCAAAGCTCATATGGTTGATTCAACCAAGGTAGTCCATGCCACCATAATGAATTTTCAATTAAGTCCGACAAAGAAATACCCCAGGAAAGGTTGTTTGGAGGATTTTCCTTCTCTGGAAAATAAGCCCACTTGTTATGATTAGTCAAATTTTAAATTTCTTTTACTCAGTTCTTCACAAAGGGTTTGTATTTACTGGCCTTGCTGTTTATCCAAAACAGGCATATTTAAGAACCAGTCCAGAAGTAGCAATTTACATCAAATTTCAAACATTTACTTACTTAATTTAGAAGTCAAACAGCAAAAATCAGCGTTATATTTTCAAATTTTCACAGAAGTTTAGATTTTTTAGTTGCAAATATTTTGTTTTCTATTAATTTCATTGTGAAATTTTTCTGCTGTTTTGTGCTGGCTTTATTATTGGTTAGTTAATTTAATTTGAATTTCTGCATTGTTTATCATGCCTTCATCCATTAATTGTTTCACTAAATTACACCTGAAACAACAGAAATTCGTGAATCATCTTGATTTTTTACTTAAGTGTAAATGTAAAAAATTGATCCCCAATTTCATTCAAATCAAATCTAATCCTGTGAAAATTTGAAAATATAATGCTGATTTTTGTTGTTTGACTTCTAAATTAATATTTGTTGCCGTGTTATTGTATCTTAATTATATTTACTTACTTGTTTAGCAAGTCTAGAAGATAATAAATGTCATAACAATTCTAAACACAGCAGTGGGATAGATTTGAGGAGGGCAACTCTGTTCAGGGAACTTATGAAACTAAAAAATGTTGCCACAAGTGACCACTCTCAAATACACTACTAGCCTATATGTCACTACAGATGCATCAGAAAAAGAATGAAAATGAAATGAAGCAAAATCGCAGAAACTGAATTCAGAAAGTTAATATCTAAGAGCTGAGCTGTTGTTCAAATGTTTAAATTCATTGCACCACAGCTGCCATTTTAATCCGGTAAAGTTATCTTATCCCAATCCATGTCAGCTGTCTGCAGTTCTTGAAGTTTCAGGCAAACTATGAAAGGAGCGATGAATCCATGTAGCTCAAAGATATGATCCAGTATTTGTAACACAAATTGCTTTGTACTGGACCCATATTTAAGAATGTTCATCACATTTTTTATGTTGAAAATGAGTAAGTCCTTATCTTAGTCCACTCTTAGAACCTTCAGTGGTGTCTTCTTCAGTTTCACAAGTTCATCCAGTGATGGCTTCTTCAATTTCACAAGTTTCGATACCAGCCCCCTTCCATATGCTATGAAGTTTTACAGAATTAGTTGTAGCATCATTCCAGCATTTTCAAGAATTTCTGTGCTGGTTTACAGAGCTGTCTCAATTTCTTCAGCTTTGGCAACAAAATGTCAACCCAGAAAGAATTTAGTAGCAGTTCACAGGTTTCTGGATACAAATTTCGATAATTTTCAAAGTGAAATCTCAGCTTAGCTGTGAGTGTGTAAAGACATGGTGTCAGTACATCCAAACAAAATACAAGTAAAATGCAGAACAATAATTTTTCTTGAATTTAGATCATCAGTACAGAAAAATGTAATATGCCAATGACCTGGATCAATTCAAATTTACAGAAAGGCTCGCTATATGTAAGCTACAGAAATTTGTATAAGTTTTAATAACAGTTCAAAAAAAATTAGGATGCAAATTTACTCGAGCATGGAGACAAGTCATTTAGTGAAAGTTCTTCTTCTTAAAGAGCTGCACCATCAAATAACAATTCATAAACGGCTGCTGGCTTCTTGAACAACAGCATGGTGGGATAAGTAAAATGCTAATTCATCTCCTAACGTAGCGCAGATTTGCCAATTCTCCCAATTTGGGCAGGAGACTCGCGATTTGCAACATATTTCTCGCACTTTTCTCTTATTTTTAAAATTTCCCACGATTTTTATGTAGCTTGGCTTAGTACTTCATTATTTTCAACCAAAAAAAGTGATTTTTGGCATCTGAAAGTGCTTGTTTTTTTCCTAGATACATGTAAAAGAAAACTGAAGTCGTTTCTTCAATGAGGGACAGTACATTTCTACTTTGTGTGTGAGAGTCCGAAACATGTGCCCGAAAACGTCATGTTCCAGTTCTCCTTTGAGAATCAAGCACAAAGCTAGATCGAGGTTGTTTATTTTGTTAGCCTCACCAGTGAGCAATGTAAGTTTCACATGCATTCCAGAACAGTTTTAAGAGACTGCGATCTCTTTTCTTAGGTGTGTCTGCAAAAAATGTAAAATACTCATTGCACTTTTCAAAAATGGTACACAGATGACTTTCATTCTATTATATTATCAAGAAAATGTAATATTCCAATGTATGCCATTTGTCATTTCGATTTTCCAGTTTTTTGCAGTGGAAGGGGCGATGTTCTTAAACATGTGTGTACACAAGGATAATGCGAGTTTTATTGGAGAAAAAATTAAAATTCTTCTGTGGAAACAATGAACCAAAAAGTTTTAATTGCAGAATACCTGTTCTCTGCCTTTTTATTGGAGCACAATCTGCCACTGAATGCATCAGTCATGCTGCAGCTTTTTTAGAAAAATATTTCTCATTATTAAAATCACTAAGAAATTCAGGTGCAAGGTCAGAAATGGCTGCAATCATGGAAGAAATGAATTCAAGAAATTTGTGTAAAAAATAAATTTTCAGTTATTGATTGCATAAAACAGTTTCATTCTGCTTATCTGCGGATGTAAGCAATAATTCCAGTGCAGAACTGTATCTAATTATTATTATTTTTAAATCCAGAGTCCAGAAATTGAGTATAGTTTACTTTCTGTTTCCACTTTAGAAGGAGCTTTAACAGGCTTTAAAATATAGCACAGCTAATTATTCTTCGGTATAATTGCTTAGTACTTACTGCTGACAGTGCACCAGGAATGGTAGGCTTGAAGACTGATTTTTCCAGACCTCTTAAAAAAAAATTCATATTTTCAAATTATGAAATTTATCTGTTGCCTCTTAAATTTAGCAGTTGAAAAAAATGTCAGCTTCTTTGCCAATAACTGTGGATGAGTACATAGTTGATATTTATTATTATATTTGAAAGATTTCTAAAAGGAAGGAAAAATTGAAAAAATCCCAACAACTACATAATATACTGAAATAAGGGGAAAAAAATGTTTTCTTCCTTTGCAGTAATGGAGCAATGCAAAAAATTCCATCAGTATTTTTAAATTATGATTATTGTTCAATTTCATTTTTGCTGAATTCTAAAGCATGGTCACTCAGAATTACAGCACAAAGCTATATGCTGTAATCTTCCAGTTTTATACCTAAATTCTCAAGAGAATGAATTTGTGTTTGGTACTTAAAATACAGATTTGTCAACTCTTATAAATAAGAAGTGTTCTTTAACAAGGCCATATTTATCAGTTAAAGTATATGGGCATTGATTAACACGTTTTTCTCACCGGAGGTATGTTGGATTAATTTAACAGCCATTTACAGTTATCGGTGGTAATAGTGAAATCCTGAATGCAAGAGCTTCACCTCCAAGGCAACTAAAGAAATAAGAAAATTTTTCATCATCTGAAAGGAAAGAATTTTTGTTAATTGAAATTTCAAATTGATTCCAGAAACTTAAATATCCCCATTATGCATTTGAACTTTCAGTTTATGTAAATTCGTGTTTGTATTTGGTCTACTTTGGTTTGTTAGGAGTTGCACATTATTTTTTAGTTTTACTGTATTAAAAATAATTACTTCATTGCATTCATCAATCCACTCTGTTTATGGTTGCATTTCTGCATAATGTAAAAGATCTCCAATTTTATTGTCAATAGCTTTGAGTTGTTCATCTTTTCGTTCATCTTTGAATAATATAAAAAATCTTCAGTTTTATCGTCAATAGCTTTGAGCTGTAACTGCACTAAAAGACTTGGTAATTCATCAATTTCTACATTTCATTCAGATAAATGATTTTCTATTTTTGAAATTAATTTCGAAACCTGTCCCCCCTGCAGAGTATGTTGTTTCTCATCTATTTTAACTACTTTTTTTGTCATTAACATAACAGTACTTCAAGAACAAGCAGTTCTATACTGCCAAATAACACTTGAGTTCACCTTAAAATACTAAACAATATTAAAAAAAATGAAACCATAAACAAGCAAGTACTACACAATATAAATTTAATTTCACTTCTCGAAACTGAAACTATTGCAAACAAAGTACAGTTTGTCAACAAAATTTCAAAATGAAAACAGTATAATTATGCCACCTTGCAACAATTGAAGATTTCTTTGTCTGTTACAATACTTTCAGAAGAATAAGTTTCTATTTTACAAAGACAGTGACAGTATCAGGTTGTTCCTACAAAGTTTCCAAAATGATGCACCAAAATCAACATGAAACTATAGTTAATACAAATCATCAAAATGTAAACACACAAAAACATTTTCATTTATTTCATAACAACTGCCATGGTAACATAAAACATGTTTTTATGCTCTGGTTTGCCTCAGAGTGGGAATGCACAGCACACACAAATGCATAAATTTTAAACAAAATACATAAAACCTACTGATCATAATAGAAATGTATGTATGCACAAATACATAAATACATGAAATCTACTGATCTACCACTTCTTGAACTAGACATAATAGCATTAAAAGATGTCAGCAAATTAGTCTTTTATTTAATGAAATGACTTAATAAACATGGAACCAGTATTGCTTTATCTGAAGATTAAAAAGTGGTTATGTTCCGAAAGTAGTGGATTAGAACTATTTGTAGCTGAAACACAGAAAGAAATAATTTTGCAACTATGCATTTTTACAAATGAAATAATGCTACGCAGATGGATGGTTAGAGGAGCCGACCACCATGCCAAAGGGCCCAGGTTCGAATACAACAAAAAGGCACGGTTGTAACTGTCTGTCCCTTCATAGGAGACAATGATGGCTGCCTATCAGATGCCTCCACAATAAAATGGCCACCACTTCTGGCTATTACTCAGTAGGCATGTGCCTGCCTGGATTTAAAATAAAAAAAGAAAAAGAAGAAGAAATCGGGAATAAATTATATATAAATGGACATTTTATGTATCTGTATCAGTTTCTGTCTCCTTTTATTTGAGTTAGTTACCTCTCAGTTCAGAGAGGTTAATCATAAAATTTAATTTTAAATTGTATATTAGCCCCCCCCAAGAAAAGTTGAAGGTAATTTTGAAAACTGTCAGTATATAGTTGAATTTGTGTCTAATTTTAAATTTAGTAGTTTATTGCTGAGATGGCATTCTGTAATACTCATTTATCTTAAAAGCGGATTCTAAATGGAGAAGTTAAATATAATATTTAATTTGAAATTGTGCATTGAAAATTATATATTTGCCAAAGAAAGTTAAACATGAAGGCAATTTAAGAAATTGTCAGTATGTTCTTGAATTCTTGTCTGATTTTAAGTTTTAGTAGGTTTATTGTTGAGATGATGTTCTGTAATACTCATTTATCTGAAAAGCAGATCCTAAATACAATAATGGCTTAACTAAATCTTTTAAATCATCCCCCCTTCCAACATGAAACAACATGACAGCTTTATTTTTTAAAAAAAAGGATAAACAATTTTTTAGATCAAAATCATCCTTTTATTTAATCTGTAATGTTATCCTTCTGGTTAAAAGAATGAAATTTCCATCATATAACATTTCACAGCAAATGTGTATCAATAATAATCATGAGCAAAAGTTTTATAACATGGTAAATACAAAATCTCTTTTTCATTTTCTAACCCATTTTATTTCAGAGGTTAGGAGAAATATATAATTTGTAACTTAACACATCTAATGTTCAAAATTTTAAAGGAAAAAAAGTGTAGAATGTGTTAATTTTCCCTGTGACATAAAATAAGGTGGAAAGGGAATCCCTAATTCATAAATTTTAATTTGTTGATCTAAAGACATATCGGTTACTGATTGTATGGTTTATGAATTATAAGTATATGCTTCTGAATTATTTATATAACTGAATTTATATGTTTAAATAGTTTTTACTGAGACCTGCTTAATTTTTTTAGAGCCATTCAATAGGACCAATACTGCTTGTGCTGTGTATGATCAAGATTCCTTTAACAGGATCATGAGTGCTTTCAAAAATACTTGGTTGCATTTAAGTGATAAGAAAGACCTATCAGCTGTCCTGATCTTGTAGACCTCCATACGGATGAATTATAGCATTTAAGTTTTTATTTCTTTTTCCCTTCACAAAAATACCAAACATTGAACTGCTTCATATATTGAGTTTTCCTCTATTTTTCCAAGTGTTTTGTTCTGAAATACTTTAATAATGAATGTTATATTTATGTATTTTGTAAATTATTCAGAATGTATATTTAAGAGTGCAAGTAATTTATTTTATGAAAGACTGAGAAGTGGTATTAATGTTGAAGTTATATACATTCAAAAATGTTCATCAGCTTAATACCCAATGAATGAAAATAATTTTTTACAGCCTACGTAGATATTTTTTAATCTCATGAGTTATACATGAGTATAAACAAATCAAAATATTCTATGCATTCATGCTTCCTGACTTGTATATATCTTGTGATCAGTGATAAAAATGTATAACTTTATACTGTTTGTATATTTTATTGTAAGTAGTTTAGCAATAAAGAAATATGATTTAATAAATAGATTGTCCATATCCAAACTAGTTTTCTTATTTTATTTTCATCCTTAATCACAATTTGAGGTAGGATTTTAATATATCAGTTATTTTTCATATTAAGCATTCCTTTAAACCCAAGTATGCATTTAACTATGCTGGAAGAAATGTTTTCATTACTGCAAATTTAGAAATTTTGCAGCGGGAAAAATTGATGAAATTTTTAATGTCGGTAAGTCAGTTGTATTCTGTTAGCCAGAAGCAGGGATATTTGTGTACCTTCCCCCCCCCCAAATATCAGTCCACTAATTTTATAAAATGCTTGTTTGCTTGCATACGAGACATTTAGTGAGTTCTCAGCATAAGTTTGATATAATATTTATGGGATGATGGAACATTGTAGAATGGTTGTTTCATTCTTTGGAAAATACAAAAAGGAAAGCACACTGAGTAGGTGTTATTGATTTCCGAAAGATAGCTAAATGTTATTAGTTAGTGACCTCTGTTAACACATTAAAGCCTGGATAATTTTTGCCCCCAGTTTATCCCAGTAGCTACATATTTTCCAGGTAAGCTGTTCCCCCACCCCTTTTTATTCCAGTCAATTATAAATGAGCTTACATCATATCAGCTTTTTGTTTTTACATATTTTAAACTTTCAGTGTTTGAATATAAAACATTGTTTTACATTGTGAAACAAAAATTTGCAGTTATGCATAAAATTTCTACTTTTTAAGAAGTATAATCTTGATAAAATCATAAATTAGGTACAAAAATAATCTACATAACCCATAATAATGTGCCAAAACAATGCATGGAGCAAAAAAAAAAAAAAAAAAAGCACTTGTTTCTGTATTTGATCTGTACCTTTGGGTTCATATTTTACCATTGTTAGTGTACCCTTAGCACTACTTCAAGACATATAGAGAGTGTGTAAAAAACTATCCCTGAGCTTTTTGGTTTGATTGAAAAAGGAGACCTTATCCTGTTCTAATTATTTCATTTATTGAATTTAGCACGGAACCCATATCTAAGTTAAGTAACTTATGTTTTTTCTTTAAAGTATGGTATTACATAAAATATTTTTCTGTATGAAAAAGTACCACGTGAAATTTGCACGTATAAAGGATTACTTTTTTTGTCCATTTCATCAATTTCTTTAGAATAGGGTAATATGAAAGGTGGTGAAAAGTAGTATGAAAGGAATTATCGTAATGACAGCTCCTTTCACACTGGGGAATTGTTTTGATTTATATCCACATGCGTTACTATATCCTCTCCAATTTTTCTGTTTTGCATTTGAGATGAGCATCATGAATTGTTGTGTTATTCTGACTATACGAGAAAAAGAATGTCACCTCTGCTATAAAATAATATGCCACATTTTTAAAATTTTTATGCTTTGTCTTTCAGACTTGGTGGTAAACCTCTGTTCACCCTAACAGTTCCACTGGCTCAAGTTTTATTTTCGAGTAGTAAGTCAGCAGTTGTAATAATAGTCAGAGTAGATAATGGTGTCACATACCAAGATAAGGACCAAGAATTGAAGGAATAGTTTCTTCCCTTCACTGTTGTAAATCTCTATGTTCCAGATTATAGCCTGTGTCGCTCTTGCACACCATCACAAGTAAATCATGTTTTGTAATCTTTGCAGGGTTGCACGTTCAAAACCTTAGGCATCCTCTCCATGGAATCATTCCCTTGTCCAAAAATAAGTGCTGTTTTGCTCTGCATGATATCCCGAATTTATGAAAGAAGTAATGCAGCACAGGATCAATTTTGAAGAGTCTCTCAGAGCTATTATCCATTGTCTTGTTATCATTTAAGTCCTGAAATGTTCATATTTGTTAAAATCTATTGAGTCTCCTAGAAAATATAAGGGTAATTATTGGAGGATCTGGTTAACAATAATATTTCCTGCTATCTTCTCTTGTTTGTTCCATTAGAAGAATTAGACAAGAGATTTCTTGATGTCTTTTCATGCAACGGGTGACTGCTTGAGTAATTTTAAGAAATTTTTGTTTCACTGCAGTTTTATAAGTACACAACTCTTTGCAAACTATTTCAAATAAGTCACCACCAAACATTGGACTAGCTACAGAGAGGGAAATTTAAGAAATGATCCCATAATGAGCTAGACCAGGGGTCAGCAACCTTTTGGTCCTCAAGGGCACAAAATAAAATTTTTAATTCTTAGCGAGTGCCACCTATTCAGCATTGATGATCAAAATCGTATTGCAAAATAGTTTTGTTTAAAAGTTGTATAACTTTATTGAACTAAATACTAATGTTGCTATTTATATTTCTGGCCTTGACAACAGTAAGTGTTGCTAGGTGACCGCAAATGATTCTAATCGTAAGTTTGTTATTTTTAACCATGACTGCTTCAGAACATTTTGTCATTTTAGCGTTTTCTGTGTTGTTTAAAGTGAATTGAAAAATTCATCTCAGGCAAAAAATGAATTTGATTTGTGAACATTTTCGTGTGAGTATTTTTTGTAACTTTCGATGTGGATTATCCAGACGAGTGCTTCGATGAGCTTAATTCTTTATACAGTGATAAAGACCATCCTACAGCACTGTAAAAAAACTGGTATAATGAATACAGTTGTTTGATGTTTGCTCCAGGGCAAATTCTGTGAAAGTCTTCGAAAATCGGTGTTGTGAAAAATATCGATGTTGTGCATGAACTGATAAAGCAAGAGCATCATGTGATCATACCATGAGATTTGAGGCATCTTTAGGCATTAGAATGACAAGCATCAGTAAGATATTACATGAACATTTGGCCATACAAAAGATTTATTCACATTGGCTCTCGCATAATTCTCAAAAGAAAGCTCTCTCTCAAAAGAAGGCTCGTGTCGATTGGTGCAAGAAAATCAGGATTCGTGCGGTCCTTAGTTTTTTTGGAATCAATTTTTGATCCTTAAAAGTCCTTAATTTCGTCCAAAATTAGCAAAAGGCCCTTAATGTTAATCATCTGAAATTTCTGTCTGTTTTTATGACTGCCATTTTAAGTGTGAATTAGCATTTTGGAGGAATATTTTTGGTGATTCACTGACATATATAATGTTATCTTTTGAATGAGTTCATGTGTTATAATTTGTTCCTATTTCTAATAGAAATAGTGGGATACTCGAGTTTCTAAGTGAGAAGTGAAACATAAGCATTTCGAAATTAATTTTTTTAATGAAAAGCTCTTAAACAACTTTCCGCTTTTGGTGATGTGAATTTTTTTATTTAACGGTTCTAAATTTGGTGACTTATCAACATTTTAGCGATTTTAAGATCAGTTTTTATAGAAAATTTTTAATTCCAAAATCAGGCAATTTTTCGACAATTTTTTTTAATACATTGTAACATTGATAAATTTCATTAAAATAATGGTAATATATTGAAATTACATTTAAAAAATAACAATAAAATAAAATATTTTTAGTTTTTGCTGTCATATTATAAAATTCCATTTTAACAACATTTTGAATCTGAGAAATAAATAAGGTATAATGCTATAAAACACAATTTATGAAACAGTTCTTACTAAAAGCGAAATTAGCTATGTAATTAATTAAAAATGTCTTATTTTTAATTTTTTCATAGTAAGAGTTTTCTCTATAAAATTAATTTTACACTTTTCCCTTTTTTTTTTCAAAATATTTCTTTCTTTCGGCTATTACAGAATTGGTAGAGATAATTTTTTTTTAGGATTTTAGACACTGCAGCTTCGAAAGTTTAGAAGGATTTGAAGGCAAGATTTAGACCCACAATTCTAGAAGATTCCAGTAATATGTGACAAAATGGAAGATATCTCCATGGTTTTAACACATACTAGAAGTATTTTACAGAAAGTTTGCGATTTGGATTACGTCTGGAAGAATAATGAAAACATAATATTTGAATGTTTTACTTCTGATACTAGAATATTTTTCTTAACATATTTATCTTCCCTTTATTTTCTCTACTTCTCACTGGACACAAGCATGGAAAATATCAAAAATGGAAATATCAATCTTATCATATGGACAGGTGTTATAGAAATGCATTTTTTTATTCATAAAGAAATTGAAAACTGAAAAAAAGGTTACATTATATAAAATACATTATATATATTATTATACCTTTACAGTTCATTATACAGAACTGGAACTAGGCATTTTCCCACCTGATGCAATTTTTGTGGATCCTAAATTCTGCTTCCAATGCCTGCTCTAAGTTCTAAAATTTATGACATTTCTAGATTTTGTTGCTGAGTTTGTAACTAAATTCTGAAAATTCTGCCACATCAGCTCCATAACCAGCCCTTACCATAGATTTCATATTTCTTCCGAATTTTGATATTGCTAAAGGAATAAAATTAGCAGCTTTTTCTATACGTTCTAAATGCATTTAGTTTTTGTAGAATAACAAAAATCCTTAATTAAATCCAAAAATTCTAAAATGAAAAGGAAATATTTTGAAAGAAACTGAATACATAAAATTATTCTTCAAAGATATGTACAGTTATTATTATGTAAATTATCCAGTTGTTTATGATTTCAGCCTTTACTATAGTTTGCCATTTCTATTTCCTCATATGATATAGCCAGCTAAAATTGAGATAAAATTGTATAGTCTTTGACCAATAGTCCACATTTTTAGTTTGAATTTGACTGTTATTGTTTAACTACATCACCACGAGCTGTAATTGATTTTGTTAGCATCAGAACATTAACTTTTACCAGATCAAGTAAACCCTCATAGCTATATTGTAGAGAGGTTGCCATGTTAGGAGGTAAAGCATGCAGAAACTAGTGAGAATACTGGTTTGCGTATTGACAATTTTCTGATTGTTAGAGGAAGTCAATTTAATTTAGCCAAAATGTCCGAAAAGACTTAAAATTAAAGACACATAAATATTTTGTTGTTACAAAACATAAATGTTTTGTAACAACAAGTATTATTACAACAAGGATTATTATTAGGATAATTACATATTAAAAGCTCCTAATATCATTTAAAAATCAATGTCATAAATTACATGTATTTTAAACTGTGAAATTTTTGCGATTTTAATAGGGCTTTTTTAACAGCTGTTAAAAAATAATCTATATTGTTAAATATATAAAACTATATTAAATAAATAAATAATAAACTATATTGTTAAAAAATAAATAAAATTTCATATTGGCCATGTAAATCCATAATGACTAAGGTTATCTAACTACCTAATTTAATTAGTTATAACTAACTGCTTACCCTTAAAAATTATCTCTGCATATTAAAGCGAGTTTTTGCCTTTCATTAATCCTTACCGTGGTCACAAGGTAAAACACAAGAATGTAAAAATTCATGTAAAACTTATTCTTTGCATCTAGTGAGGCTTAAAACAATACAAAACAGCTTATCACCTGTTTTGCTTTAGTGGCTTATTGGACCCACACGAAGCTATGACACTATCTGCGACAGACAGAGGCCAACTAACTTTAAAATCATGCCTACATAAGGCCTTTTAGTTTTGTTCTAATCAGCAGGTCTCTCTCTGGGCCAGCAACAGCAGTGAGAGGACGATCTTTTGTTATGAATCATGCTGATTATGATCTTGCTTCTCATTTTAATCTATGCCGCTTGACATAAAATCTACTTGCTATTTACTAAACCTCTAGACTTAGCAAGTATGTGACAAAACGAAACATTACAAAAAAAAAAAAAAAAATTCAAAAAAAAGCTAACTGTTAGCAAAACATAAATAAAATGTCACTTATCTTCTTTCAAATATGTCCAACTATTATAAATGTAAAATATTTAATACTACTTGTTACATTTCATAAAGTTGATTTTATTCTCAAAATTATTAATAATTTTGTTAATTCATATTTAATAATAATTCATCCTACTTATCATCTATTTTGTTTTTAGGATGGTATTACAAAAATGAAGTTCAGGCATAGATGATAATTTTAATTGAATTTATTCACTTCCCATTTCCTCATAGGTTCTTAATTTTTTTCATTACTGATCCTTAAAAGTACTTAATTTCTCTGCGCAGAAATGTGTACAAACCCTGGAAATGTTGAAAAAATACCTTCAAAATGCATCAAAGGTTGTGTGTAACATCTATATGGGTGATGAATCATGGTATGAGCCTGAAACAAATCTGCAGTCGGCTGTATGGGTCTAAGACGAGCCAAATCCAACAAAAGTTGTTTGCGGAAGAAGCACATTGAAGTAAATGGTTGCCTGTTTCTTCAACATTATCGGTCACGTGGCATTAGAGTAATTCAGGACGGTCAATTCTGAATGGTGCATGACCATTTGTTTGCCAGAAGTCATCAGAGAAATTCAAATAAAGCAGAAGATGAGGCGAATCATGACAATGCGAGCTCTCACACATTGTTTTAAAGAAAGGAATTTTTGATGGGTCATCCACCAGACAGCCCTGATTTGGCACCCAACACCCTTTTTTTTTTTTTTTTTTTTTTTTTATAAAAAATAAATTACGTGGTCAGCGATTTATGACACGTGAAGAAGTGGTTGATGCATTAAAAACACATGTTTTAGCATTACCTCAATTGGAATGGAAAAAGTGCTTTGAAGCTTGGTTCAAACTCATGCAAAAGTGTATTGATCTTCATGGAGAATATTTTGGAAAACTACGAAACCAATTTTGATCATAAACATTTGTTTTTTCATTATTAAGGGAGAAATATCCCTCATAACAAATATTTATAATTTACTAGCAGGCTGTGGCCAAAGTAAAATTTATAAGTTCTATGTACACAGAAAAATGTATAAAAACATTTTAATATGAAATCAGTTTATCCTTTCCAAGCAACAAAGAATTCATAATTTTTTTTGGAGGGGCAAACCAAAATACAAAAACTTCTGACACTTCAAGTATGCATATGATGTCTGATTTAAATTTAATGTAATATAAAAACTTTCTTAATATCAATAAACGAATTAACTTGGCAGTAATATATCAATTATCCTAACCTGAAACCAAAAACGTTTCAGCTATTTATTTAAAATGCTGACATTAAAGAAAAGTTTTCGGCACGCAGTAACTTCACATGCAATCGCTGATTTATTCACGTCAGAATATGACCTTGATTTTTATCACCAGTGAGCGAGATTGTTGCCACTAGGAAAAATGGATGCAAAAATTAGAGTTTTCAATTGATATCTCGGCTGATTAAAGTCTTATGAAGAGGAGAATGGTCGAAATGGCTTCCCATTTTGGAGTCCGATGGTACCGCTTTCGAAACTCAACTGCCCATTATTCGGGAGGTGATTATATGACAGAGAGACAGACACACACAGATTTTGATAGTACAGATATTCTTTAAGTATTTTTTTTTAATGTCAGTGTGAAATTTGTGTTTCTGGTTAGTTTGCTCACTTATTACAATCAATACTACAATTTGAGTTGCATGCTCTTGAACAATATCTAAGTGCTAGTCAGTAAATTTTGAATGATGCTTTGACTTCAAATAAGTCATATTCCAAAAAAATGTCTCAGAAGTATAGGTACGACAGTGAATCAACTATAAACGAGCCTTTTGTTTAAACAAATTTTATTTTGTAGGCAACATCTACATTTCTTAAAATTGTTTTTTTTTTTTTTAGCAATCTTGCTAAAGCAAGAAGAGGGGAGATGAGGACTCTGGCAAACGCCGTTTCCTCCAGTCCGTGAGGAATTGTTTTTTTTAAATAATCTTCTCCATTTACAATATATTTTCCCCAATGTTTGGTAGTTTTGTATTCGGTTCTCATAGAATGAAGTTGGATGGGTATCTAACAGGTTTCGCACAAAATGTTTACACCTGATCTTTGGACTCAAGTCGCTTGTCTCCAAGTGCTTCTTTGAGGTGTCCAAACGTATGAAAATCACATGGCAATAAGTCTAGGCTGTAAGGTGTATGATCAAGCATTTTCATCAGTTCCTGCCTGTTACACCTTCTATGTGGGGTCTGCATTGTCATGGAGTATCAGGACTTCGCGAATGGGATAATCTCGTCTTTTGTGTTGATATTAAAGCCTAATTTGATCCAAGAGACCGTAGTAGGGTACATTGATGGTTTGACTTCCGTGTAAGAAATCCACTATTAGGACCTCCTTCCAGTCCCAAAAACTGGCCAACACTTCCCACAGACAATCGAGTTTTGGCTTTCACAGAGTTTCTTTCGCCGTTTTTTCTCCAATCCATGCTTGCACACCTTGATTGAGGGGTGTAATGATGCACCCATGTTTCGTCAAAGATTACAATCTTATGCAAAAAAGCTTCTTCAAAACGAGTTTCAACCAATTGAGAAATGCAAACTCATGCAGCTTCTTGATCATTATTCAGCAAATTTGGAAATCAACAAGCTGAGATTTTTCTGATGACTGATTGGATACTTCCAGACACCAAGTTCTTCCGAAATTTGAAGCACTGCGCAACGTAAATCCATTCGATAAGCTCAGAAACACATTCAATGCTTTCATTAGTCACTCTGGTGTGAGAACAATGGGGACGACCTTGATTCGCAACACGTTCACGGCCTTGCTTGACATTTCGCTGCTTGCTGAAAGTCAGAAATTCGGAGTTTGTTCACGAATTACTCAAAATTTCCGCAGACAAAATAGGCAGATGTCTTGTTTTGTGCCCGGTCGTACACAAGCGCCTGGCCCCAGCCACCACCCCAAGCTCTTATTGGACACTACTTGTGATGTCATAGAGTGACGAAATGAATTCCCCGAGGCATTTTTGCGCGCGAAAAGCTTGCTTTAATTGCAAATACTCTGTTACATTCCACAAATTCACATTTATACAAAACATAACCAAGACCAAAAAAGTTCACCTAACTTACACGAAACCGATAATAAAATCTCTTCAACCTGACATCATAAACGGCAACCAATAAGAACAGGGGTGGTGGCTGGGGCCAGACGCTTGTCGGTCGTACTGGCGATTGCATTACAGAGGTTACAGTTAACTGCATCAATCACGCCACGCTGTCTGGTAGTCCCGAGCTTCGCTCGACAATGAAACACTGGTGATGCAATAAAGTGTTTGTTTGATGCATATGTATAAATATATATAATTTTAATATGTATTAAATAAACATAAACTAAAAACTGCAAAACTGAACACAAATCGCCCAGCCGCATTGGGACAGGGCGCCATGTTACTGACCCCTGACCTAGACATTGGTATGTGTATCATATAAATCATTATCATCATAATGGCAAACTAAATCATTCACTTGGAACAGAATAGTCTTCCTCGTTAATTTCGGAATCATTTGAAAGCACTGCCAACTTACACTTCTTTACTGGTCTATTTATTGATTGTTCCTAGAATTGTCCTTAAAACTATCAAAACTTCCATTCACCTCTTTATCCACATCTTTATTATCACTAGGAACATCTGATAAATTATCATCCAAAACTTCCAAGAGTATTTCAGTTTCACTCATTTTATTCCAGTTTTTGAGGGGCCATTTCTAAAAGCTTAAATTTTGATACATATTGTGACATGAGATGAGAAGTGGCTTATGTACCGTAAAGCGTCGTAGGAGTGTATGTCGTTCTTCTGATCCCCCTACATCGACTTCGAAAGGCGAACTTCATCCCAAGAAGGTGTTATTGAGTGTGTGATGGGATATGGAGGGAATAATTCACTGGGAGGTCCTGCCACTCAACCAAATTATCACTGCTGCCTTCTACTGTCTACAGTTAGACAGGTTGCATTCAAATTTGGCAGCAAAGCGGCCAGGTTTTATCAATCGTCTCAGTGTTATCCTTCATCATGATAACGCCAAATCACATGCTGCTATCATCACTTGCCAAAAGTTGCTCGGCTTCAGTTGGGAGGTTTTACATCATCCTCCCTACTCTTCTGACTTGGTACCAGCTGACTATCACCTATTTCGTGCGTTCAACAATTCCTTCAGTCAGAAAATCTTTGATGATCTTGATGCTGCCATCCAAGAGTTTTTGATTCGAAACTGCCGGAATTTTACCGCCGTGGGATTTATCTCCTAGAAGAAAGATGACAAGAGGTCATAGATAACAATGGGGATTATGCACAATAATAGGTACTGTTAATTTTTCGGTTATTTGCTCTTCTTTATGGGTGAGGAAAACAGGTAGAACTTTTGTACTTACACAATAGAACAACATACGATTAGTTAAACTAGCGACAATTTCTCAGATTGTTTTGAAATGAGCATCAGTAGGAGGAAAAAACCTGCATGAAAAGTTAGGTCTCATGATCTGGTGAACGGCATGTATGTGTCCTTTATCCTAACTGGCATGTGCATTCACCTCTCTGCCACTCCACACCACATCAGCTGAGAACAGACATCACAAGAAAGGGATACCACGAAGGAGGCTTGTATACGTTAAGCTGGAAGAAAAATTACTTTATTAGCTTTATGCGAATTATATCTGCTTATTTGTTTATATTGTAAATAAAGTGGTATCCTATACTACGTACATTTGTTACGAATTTTGTACCTACATAGATAGTTTTAGTGCAATGATATGTGAAATTATTGTATCGTAGTTATTTCGCGAGGTATCGCCAAGCTGGCAATGGTTTTGGCGACTAATTTTCATTGCCAAATTTGGCGAGGTATCACCTAATAGGTATTGTAATTGAATAAGTGTAATTAATCATTATATTAGCTGTAACCGTAATTCGAACATTATTGCCCTCCAGTCAGAACGTATTAGAAATATCCTAGCGGCCCGGGTGAAAATTATGTAAGACCGGAGAGAGCTTCTGCTCTCAGTTGTTGCTTCTGTGAGTTGTTAGTTAAGCATGAGTTTGGAGTATTGAGATATATCCAGGTTTACTTTCTCTTTAAACGAATGCGCTTTCCATTGCATTGTGTTTAATGTTCTTAGTAGTCTGAAGAGTAACAGCTGACTGTACTCTGCGATACTGAGAACACATGCAGGAGTATTTCTGTGGAAAATCCCAGAACTGTGAAATGTTTTTTTTTTCATAAAAGAAATTTTATCATTATATCATCCGGACCTGTTTGCAATTTATCTAGGAGCATTCAACTCCGTCAAAGAGTAGATGAAGCCTGTCCAAGAAAAGATTGAAGCAGGTCAAGAGGAAATGAAAACAGAAATTACCTGCATGACAGAAAACAAATTTGAGATTATGGGAGACAGTATAGACATGGTTGAAGGCAAAGTTCGAGAAAGACTTTCTGGGATGGAACAACAAAAGGAAGAGTTTCTGCCATCCCGGAACAAATCGAACAACTAATTGAAGGCAGAATTTCTGCTGCTGTTGCCAAAATGGTTGACACCTTAAAGAAATGCACAGCGACAGAAGGAAGCAATTCTGATGGTTTTTAATTTTTGTCCATGCCTTCTTGTTCCTCTCTGAAGCTATCCATATATGATGAGAAACCTCCTGGCAAATGTATAAGACACAATTTTCTATACTGGCGGACGGAAATGGATGGGATTCCCAAAATAAGGCCTGTCATCTCGCTGCTTCTCTGAAAGCAGACGCAGTGGACATCCTTCAAACTTTTCCCGAAAATTAGAGGCGAGACGTCGAAACTTTATCGGGCGCGTTGGAGCTGCACTTTGGGAAAAACTGTTTAACAAATCACATCAGGCTTCAATAAATAATCTAGTCAGCAGAAGCAAACGGAAACATTCCAGAAACTTGCCACGGATGTCCAAATCTGTCTCATCTCGCCTTCTTGGAATGCCGTACAGGAACAAGAGAAATTCTCCTTGCAATGCTTCATCGATGTCATCCGGGATCCTGAAATACAGAAAGCTCTGCTAATTGCGGATGTCAAAGATTGGAAAAGCTCTCTAGTATTCGATATGAAATTCAAAGGCAGCCTGGCAAGCAACTCGTAGAGACCGCCACCCAATCAGAACTGCTCAAGTCCAGAAGCAGATGAATCAAATGGTTGCTCGTCTAGACGATTTTAATCAAACATGTCTGGAGAGGGAATGGGAATAGCAACAAACCTAACATAAACTGCTACAACTGCGATGCTGAAGGCCACGTACGTAAGAACTGCAGAACAATTCAAGGGTACAGAAAATAAGTGCGCTGCCCAACAGAGACTCAGAACACAAATTAGTGGGCATCTCGCGGAGTGAATTTTGAAAGGTAATTGGGAGGTAATTTTAAACATAGACCAGTACGAAAGTCATCTGAAATTGTATTGATGCGTAGACTTTATTCAGAATGCTAAACACAAATTATAGGTTAGAAAATAACGGAATAAATCCTAATAGTTATAGTTGCCTATTGTATCCTGTGTTGTTAAAATCGATACCCAAACATTTATCTTTAGAATTTTCTGGCAGAACACATTAAAAAAATGAAAAACGAAATATCCGATTTATTGGAAAGGTAAAAATTAAATTTTGTGATCTTAAGAGCAATTAAGTAGAGACTTTAATTTAAGCACTTCAGATATTCGACAGGAAACTTAATTTACAAAGACCTACAGTGGATAAAAAAGTATTGGCAATTGCCTATAAATGATCATATTTGCTAACAAAGTATGTTTACAAATTTTATTTTAACATAGCGATTACAGAAGGAGAAAAGACAAACAAATATAACAAATTTTCATTTAAATATTTTTTTAATCAAAATCTACGAGAAAATCCAAAATTTACATGATAAAAAAAGTATTGGCAAAATTATGAAATTGACAAAATTATGAGCAAAAACAAAATCATTGTATGTTTAGTACTTTGTATGCATACCTTTTACATCTATAACAGCTTGTAATCTATTTCTCATAGAGGAAACTAAGGTCTTTGTTGTCCTGTTGGAAATTTTGTGCCACTCTTGCAAGAGTAAACGTTTCAGGTCGTCTTTACGTGAAATTTTATGTTTCCTGATTTCTAGATCCAGCAGGTGCCATAAATTTTCAATTGGATTGATGTCAGGCGATTGAGGTGGGGTTTTTAACTGGCGAGGAGCATTCTAGAGTAGCCATTCACGGGTGAGATTTGCTGTATGCGTGGGGTCATTGTCTTGTTGAAAAACGAATGATGTTCCCAAGCCAAGATTTTGAGCACTGATTTTTAAGTTATGGCGCAAAATGTCAATGTATGTACGTGCTGTCATAATACCATCAATAAAATACAGGTTGCCAACTCCATTAGCTGCCATACAGCCCCAAACTAAGACGCTGCCTCCACCATGTTTTACAGTAGCAGTTAAATGTTGCTTTTCCAATTCAGTATCTGGCCTCCTCCATACATATCGTCGTCCATCACTGCCGAAAATGTTAAACTTTGATTCGTCGGAAAAAATAACTGTGTTCCAAAACTTTTCAGATAAATCAACGTGGAATTTTGCGAAATCTAACCTCTTTCTCCTATTTATTTCCGAGATTAATGGTTTCTTTCCAGCTGCCCTTCCATAATAACTTCTCTCGTGTAAAACATTCCGTACAGTTTGTACGCTGAAAGTCTTTTGCGAAGTGAAAGCAACATCACTAGCTATCTGGGGTGCACTTATTTTTGGGTTTTTCTTAACCTTGTTAATAATAACACGTTCTTCTCTTGTAGAAAATATTCGAGGTCGTCCACTTCTAGTCTTATTTTCAGTTGATCCTGTTTCCTTGAACTTTTTTACAACACTTCTGACAGTAAATAAACTTATATTCAACTGCACTCCTATAGCACGATAAGTTAAACCTTCATTTCTGAGCCTAATAATCGTGTTTTTAACACTAACGTCCAACTCCTTCGATTTCGAATCCTTTTTACTGCATGAATCACAAAATAATGCATAGACACTTTTGGAGTAGTTTTGCAGACTTTATACCGGTAGAGTTTCTTATTAATCGAAACACGTGACTTCAATTTAACAAAATTTGCATAGCAGTTAAAACTTTGCCAATACTTTTTTGACATGCAAATTTTCGTTTTCGAAAGAAAAAATCGTAGAAAATGCAAATTAAAATAAAATTTTTTTTATAGATCTAAGATGTCTTGTATTTAATTACGACAGCTAAAATTGCAAAACATTTTATTTATTTGTCAATATGAATAAATTAAGGCAATTGCCAATACTTTTTTTACCCACTGTAATTAAAAATATGGAAGAGTTAATAAAAACAAAGTTGATTATAGAGGGGAAAATAAATTAAATTAGAGCTTTCCTGCTACTTCTGCATTTATTGCTGATGAGTATTACATACTAACTATTTTTCTTGTATGAACAATATGTTTTCAACACATTGGCGATATCTTGCTCTTGGCGCATGTTGGCTATAACTCTACTCATGTAAACCAAAGAATAAGGTTCTTTGTGTAAACTACGCACCTGCAGTTTTGTTTTCGCCTGTAGTGGCACGTTAAGCATTATTTCAATTCAATAAATAGTTAAGGTTCACAAATGTTTATGTTTAACTGATCATCGCAAACCGCATCGCATCCGCCTCTACATTATTTATGGTCAGCGTTGAGCCTGAAGATATAATATTTGAAAACCTATGGATTACTACCGCAACCTGAATTAATATACAATCCGCTCTTTGGTAAGTAAATTTTTGACTTACTTATCAATGCGGCTGAATTAAAATCTGCAGAAACGTGTAAAATATAATATATCGAGGTTTAAAGAAAAATTAAATTCAACTATTGAAGAAGCAGATACAGCCTTGCTACAGTTATATGAATCTAAAATTTCATGTTTTGAAACAGAAGTAAAACAAATTTTTGATTCTATATTCTCGCATTGTGATGATAACGATATTGACGCATTCATAACAGAGAAAGAAACTATGCTTCCCACATTTATTGGAAAAATTGAAGAGTGGATCGAATTGGAAGATTTATTTTCCGCAGCAGCATAAAAATGAAACTTTGACTAACCCACAAAAATTGCAATATTTGAAAAGTTCTTGTAAATCAGACGCCTTAGACATTATTTATTCTATATCCATTTGCGATGCAAATTACGACATCCCATAGAATTTATTAGTTGAACGCTACTGAAATAAAAAATATCTGATAAATTCAGTAATTAAAAGGTTACTTTCCTTATCGGAGACCTGTGATTCAGCCCCTTCGCTTTTAAAATTTGTTGACAATATAACTGAATGTATAAGATCTTTGAAAGTGTTAGAATGAAATGTGAATGGCTTCAGTGATACGCTAATTCTTTATGTATTAGTAGAAAGCTCGACAAAATGATGGTGGGAAAGATCGCTGAAGAAGGATGAGCAGTTAACAATCATGCACTTTGAAGCATAACAAACCTCTATATAGCGAAACGAAGCGTTGTTTAATTCAAAAGCGTTGTCATAGCTTTCAGAAAATTCGAAACCTTGTTCTTACTGCAATGGTGATCACATATTGTTAAAATGTAATCAGTTTTTGAATTTATCGGTTAAAAATTGATTTAATGTTGTAAAGGCGAAAAAACTCTGCTTTAATCGTTTATCATCGCTTCATACGATTAATTCGTGTAAAAACATTAAGGTGTGCAAAAAGTGCCATAAATGTCACCATACGTTATTGCATCTAGAAAAGGAAGATTGCGAAATCGCCAAAGCAACATCATCGAATTCGCGTAACGTAAACCCTAAAATTTACTCCTTCTGTGGATAATTAAAGGACTGACGCCAATGAAAATAAACAATCCACTTCTAATAGCAGCTCTGAAATGGCTACGACGTCCGGTTTTAATAAACAAGTAACACTTTCCACAGCTATAATTCACGATAAAATCTTTGATGGGAATTATGTCGCTTGCAGTACTTCGACTGATAACGGCAGCCCAAATAATATTCTCTCGAGGGAATGTGTTGAATCATTAATTCTACGAGGAAAAGGAATAAAATGCCTCTGTATCAGAATTAATAGGAGTTAAACAAACATAAAAGAAAGTGTAGTCGCAACGATTGCTAACGCAGGTGAAAAGTTATATTCGCATTTTAAATTTTTATGTTGTTCCCAAAATAATACGCACAACACCTGCCAGACATCTTAACATTACGCGTCTGACTGCATTAAGAACAAGTAATCTGGCAGATTCAAAATTTTATAAACCCTGCCCAACCCATGTTTTGTTGTCAAATGGAGTTTTCTTCGAACTGTTAGGAACAAACAAATTAAAAACGCAAGATTTGATTTTTTTTTTAAGAATTCGTCTTTGGATTTGCGATTGGTTCTATGCGCATGCCGTAAGAAAACAGTTCTTGTAATTATTGTGGGCAAGTTAATTCGGTTGGTGGTTTATCTAACACCTTAAAAACGTTTTGGGAAATCGAAGAGGTCCATGAAACCAAGCAATTGAAAAGCAAAGAAGAACATTTTCTTCGTACGCACCATAGAAGAGGATGGGAGATACGTTGTAGAAATGCCGATTAACGATGATGGGCTTACACAATCGGGGGAGTCGAAGAAAAATGCCAGAAAAAGATTAAATTATCTACTTAAGCGTTTCTCACACAATTAAACTTTCCAAATTTTGTATGAAGAATTTATTCAAGAATACCAGGAATTGGGACACTCCGAAGAAAATTCTGATTTAGATAACGCCATTTCTTCGTACTATATGCCTCATCACGGTATTTAAAAACCAGATAGACACATACACTTAATACTAAATTACGAGTGGTGTTTGATGCAAGTTCTGATACAAGTAGCGGACTTTCTGTAAGATATCATTAAGATTTATCTTCAGACCTCCATTAAGGAATTTAAAAGAGACTTGTTAAGAATCTAATAGAAATCTAGTGAAGGTGAATCAGTTAAGATTTATAGATTAAACACTATTACTTACGGTACAGCAAATGCAGGATATATCGCAACACGGACACTCAACCAACTTGCAATTGATGAAGGCAAAAACTTTCCGCTGGCAGCACAAGTTGTACATTGAGATTTTTATGTAGATGATGTTTTGACTGGAGTTTACACCTTAGCGAAGGCTCAAAATCTACAATCACAGTTACTGAATTACTCGAACGCGGTGGTCTTCAGTTACACAAGTGGCACGCTAACCATCCAAGAACTATTTGTTCTAAATTAATCAGGCATTTGAGAAGAAGAAAATGTTTTTTCCAACTCTTCTGGTAACCATAGAAATGCCAAGACGTGCGCACCAACCATGTCAATCACGCCCAATTATTATATCCCATGATCCTCTTATTCTTTTCTCTTATTAAGCTTTCGTATGTGCTTGTAGTTTTTTTTCGCTGTGTCGCGAAGCTGTGTGGTGCTATAACTTTCTCTCGCATTTGTTTACTTGCGACGAAGTGCGTACGTGTGCGTTGGAGGTGTGATATATCGTCCTTACTGTATCTTTTAGGTAATTTCTTGCTAATTATCAATATTGTACAGCTCAATAATTGTAACTAAGTTCCGTGAACCCAAAAGGGATATTTTGTTTTCGTCTATTTCAAATTTGCAATGCTTTCATAATGGAATGGAGCAGTGAAACCGCGCAAGAGCCAGAACAATTGTTCAGTCCGCCCTTGTCGCCAGAATTTCTTCTAAAAGCATGCCATGAAAGAGGTATTAAAAATTATGTAATATTTATAAGAGGCATAGAAAAGAGTTTGAATGTGAATAATCCAAAGGGATTGAAAACTGAAATTGAGGGGAAAGTCCCGTTGATGAAACATATAGATTTTATTAAGCGTATAAGAGATGGCATACTTCTTATTTGCACCTCGTCAGCTGAATGTGCCTGGCAAGTACAGAGCCTAACAGAGTTGTCGAGCGCCAAAGACTCTACGGCGCTCGCAATGAACGATCTAACAAGTAAATTTCTTCTATCAGATATGCCAGTGGACGTCGAATTATCAGAGTTAGCCAAAGAACTCAGCTGTAATAATGATATAGATGTAATAAGCTTACGAAGATTTATGATAAAAGGGTCCGACAAAAATAAAAGGCCCTCTGAGAGAGTGTTGGTCACAGTTGTCGGTCACAACATCCCAGAATTTATAAAAATTTGGCTAACCAGACAAAGAGTAACACGATTCTATGATAACCCGAGACAATGTTCACAATGCCTGAAATTTGAACATGGAATTAAAACCTGTTGAGGCCAAACTAAATGTTGCAGATGTGGTGATAACCACAAAAAAGAAGAGTGTCAAAGCCAGGTAGTCAAGTGTGCTCTATGTAACAACGATCACGAAGCCACCTCAAAAGATTGTCCGAAGTATAAAGAAGAGAGCAAAATCCTTAAATACAGCGCAGATTTTCATATCCCTGTCGCAGAAGCAAGAAGAATTATTGGAAACAAACGAACCTATGCAAAAGCGGCTGAAACCCAGCCGCCAAGTTTGGCAAAGGAGGAAATCCTGAAGGTGGTAACGCCATTAATAGCTACTCTTCAAGGCACCTTTGAAGCCATCTTAAAACAAGAAGAGGCAAACTTTCAAAGAATTTTGCTAGAACATGCTAAAGTATATGAAACAATGATTGGAAAAATGCACGAAAAGTTTGATGCTAAGCTAAGTGAACTGTCAGAATTAATCAAAGACAAGCAGAGTGCTAAACGTGCCCTTGAATTAGATAGTGCAGAGGACTTAGACACGTCAAGCATAGTAACAGATTCTGCGAGAAGCAAGGGAGCGAAATCCTTAACTAAAATTCACCCAGCAGTCCTAGAGGCTTGCTATCAGAGCAAGCATGACTTGACTAAGCTTAAAAAAACTGGAAAGGGTTAGCGGGAAAGCTTAACATTTCCACTTGTTTTTTCTTTTTAGCAAAGTTATTTTCTCTTTCCGTTTCGCATATTTGTTTTTCATCCAGCTAGATGGGGCCGATTATTTGTTCTTGGAATGCAAGGAGCATTCGCAATAAGAGAGATTTTATTGTTCACAGGAAAGAGCTTCGCTGTGATATTTTAGTTATCCAGGAGACCTGGCTTTCTAACCAAGATTTTTTTTGTTTACCAAACAAGATTATCTACCGGAAAAATAGAAATAGCTTCCACCAAAGCGGTGGCCTCATAACTGCTATCAGGGAAGACTGGGCCAGTTTACTGGTGCAGAATAATAACTACTGGTGCAGAATAATAAGTGCGAAATTGCAGGGGGGGAAATAATGAGAGTTGACATCACTGCAAACGGCTTTGGTCTATCAATTTTAAATGTCTATCTCCCTAATGGCCAATTCTGTGAACAAGACTGGGACAGAGTGCTGGTTACATTACCAGAGAGATATTTAATTTTAGGCGACTTTAACAGCCATAACCCTGCATGGGGCTCGAAAAAACTATCTGCAGGAGGTAAAGCTTTGCTTCGATGGTGTAATAATAACAACCTTTGCATACTTAACAACGGGAGTCCTACACATGTGAGTCCGGGTGGAGCGGAATCCTGTATTGATCTTGCTCTATGTCCAGCTGACTTGTATGGTTCAGCGAACTGGAATACTATTAAGGACCCATTTAGCAGTGATCACTACCCAGTTAAGATCTTTGTAGATAATTATGGCTTCGCTGCGGGCAATAAGAAGATCTCCAAATTTTGCAATCGGAAGAACTATAGCTCAGATAGTAGGATTGATATGAGCTCCCTGCTCCCAGAGGAAAGGAATTTAGAGAACATCAATAATATCCTGAGCAGAGCAAAAAATAGGAACACGACTAAGGTGGTTAAACAACGTGGTAACTGCCCATGGTGGGACGCTGAATGCAATTTTATTTTGGGACAAAAACGCAAATATCTCAGATTAGCCAGAAATTACTTCTCTAAAAAATTTTGGATCTCTTATAAGAGGTGGAATGCTAACCGAAAAAGAGCCATAAAAGCCAAAAAGAGGCAGCATTGGGAAACTGTATGCACGCATGCTAGCAAGGATGGAAATATCTTCAGGATACTAAGGAAACTCCGCAAAGACTATATTCCATATCAGTCGTCGCACAATATTCTAAATCGGTCGGGTAACCGTGTTTGGATCCCTGAAGAGCAATGCGACATGTTTGCTAAACACTACGCTAAAACCTCTAGCAGCAAACACCTGCCCTTGGATTTAAGCGAGGACGACTACAGCAGCTTCAATAGACCATTCTCCAAAGCTGAATTTGAGAAAGCCATTAAGAGCCTCAAAAATTCTACCCCAGGACAAGACGGACTCACAAGAACTGCCATTACGTCTTTAGATGAAGACTGCAAATGCATCCTACTGGAAGCTTGTAATAACTCATGGTACTCGGGACAGATTCCTAAAAAGTGGAAAGAAGCCGTGATAATCCCTTTTTTAAAACCTGGAAGGGACAGCTCTGAGATTTCTAGCTACAGACCAATTTCTTTGACACAAACCTTGGCCAAGGTAATGGAAAAAATGGTGCTAAACAGGCTAAGAAAAAATGGTGCTAAACAGGCCGAGAATTCAGGAGAGCGGGAAGCTGTCAGAGCAACATTATGGGTTTCTTCCCAATAGAAGTTGCATGGTCTTGCTCAACAAAATCTACAGCAACATCTTGCATCATAGGAAACAACGTAAAGTTATTCAACTATTTGCGCTTGACCTTAAAGCCGCCTTTGACTCGGTTTGGATCGACGGTCTGCTTTATAAAATTATGCAGTTTGGAGTCAAGGGGAATAGCATACTTTGGATTAAAAATTTCTTAAATCAGAGAACCATAAGAGTTAAGTGGAGAGGAGTCTTATCGGAAAGCCACGAGATGGCGCACGGGGTCCCACAGGGATGTATTTTATCGCCAATATTTTTCACCATCTTTATGCATGACATTTACGACCTCATCCCACCTGATGTCGAATGTTTTGTGTATGCAGACGATATATTTCTCTACTGTACAGACAGCTCTCATCGCAAGGTTCTTAGTAAACTGCAACGGGCCCTAGTCAAGGTGCAATTCTGGGCTAATGAATGGAATTTAAGCATATCGCCAGAGAAAAGTAAATCTATCTACTTTGGAGGAAGGAAGGGAAAAGAACCGGGTTCTTTGAAGCTAAAAGGAATCAACATCCCAATGGAAAATGAGCTTAAAATCCTAGGTCTGTGGTTTGACGATAAGCTAAGCTGGAATACCCATGTTAGAAATACGATCCCCAAACTCGGAAGGATGCTTAATGCATTTAAGTTTGTAGCCAAAGTGGGGCGCCAGGAAAACTGAGTTAATCAAAATTGCAAATGCGACCATAAGAGGAAAAATTGAGTATGGTAGCTGCCTTCTCATGTCTACATCGAATACCAATATAAGGAAACTAAGCACACTCTATAATCATGCCTTAAGACTTGCTATGGGAGCCCCGATCAGCACTCCTTTACCTCTTCTCTACGTGGAAGCTGGAGAATTCACATTAATGACTAGGATGCGGATTACTGCTACAAAATTCCTAATAAAAAATATAGCTCTCTCCAAGGCATCTCTGATAGCAGCGAACCTGAAAACGTGTTTACAAAACTGCAAATACAAGTGGAGCAGACTGCGAAAACCCATCAGTCAATTTATCAAAGACGAGCTCTCCAAATGTAACCTAGATATTAACAGCATTATTTGTTTCACCAATGAGCAGATCTTCTCAGAAGAAGTTAATTTCAGAATAAAAATAAACGAGTACGAGTTCCAGAGTAAACGTATTCCAGAGAGGGAGGTGCAACAGTACTCAAGTCTCGTAATCGATGATTATGTAAAAAGAGGTTACAAGGTATTTGCGACAGATGCTTCCAAATCCAGCACCGGAGTCGGTATCGCAGCAGTAGGCATGGAAGCGGTGATTGTTAACCAGTGTATTGACAGCAGGAACTCTATCTTCACTGCCGAGGCCTGGGCTCTCTGGAAGCTCTTGGAGAAACTAAATACAAGTGACAGAATCATTATCCTCACGGATAGCATGTCAGTGGTTAAAGCTATAGACTGTGCTCATGGGAAGTCCAATTCTCTAATATTAAAGTTGTATGAGGCTATGAAAGCTTTCCACTCACTCGATATCGTCTGGGTTCCCGGCCATAAAAGCGTAGCACTAAACGAATACGCAGACAGGGTGGCAAAAGGAGAAATTGCCCAAAAGGAAAACAATCTTTCAGTAGAAGACGCGTGTAGTTTCCTCGCAAGGGCCATCAAAGCTGAACAAGTCAATAGTTGGCTTACCTCCAATATAGGGCGTAGATTTAGTTACTGCGACGTTTTTAAAGAGTGGAGCAAAGGACTGAATATCAGTAGGGCAATGGAGACTGCGATCAGCAGAGCGAGATTGCAGTTGCTAGACACAAAATTACTGCGTTACAGATACCGAAGATCAGACTCTCCCTACTGCGACAAATGTTTAGTGATTGACAGTACGGAACATGCTATTATTCACTGCAAAAAATACCAGGAAGCCAGACGTGCAATGTTAAAAAAAATGAAACTTGGAGATATAGATCTTTTGGCTGACTTGTTGGCTCACTGCAATAAGAATCCCTGGCGGTACCAAATCTTAGGAAACTTCATCATCAAATGTACACAAAATTCTTGATTACTTACATCGCAAAATAAGAACTATTATAGGACTGACGTACTCTCTGGAGTGGAGAGAATGCGTCCTTTCCCTTATTTATTCATTTATTTATTTTTCTTTGGAAGCAACATAGCGAATGCGTAGGAGCACAAGGCGCCAAAGGGAAGCCAAGCTTCACAAAGTGGAAGAAGAAGAAGAAGAAGAATGTGCTTGTACACCACATTAATGTATCTGTCGCTTTATATTACTTTAGTTGCAGTTGAATAAATGCTATTAGTGATTAAATCTGCATCCTATTCTTAATGGACATATGCCTCACACCAATAAAGTTTCGGAGATTTAACCGCGCTGCTGGGTGCACAAAAGGTAAGCAAATTTTTGCTATCTTAATTCTTCATAGATTATTGAGACTGAAAGTTGTAAATCTCGAAACTAAAATTTAAACTGTGCATATACTATATAAACTTTGGGAAACTGCTAAATAAGAATTAATAATCAAGCCTTAAAGATTGCATGCAAATAGCGAAACTGAATTCCGAAAATTATACTACATGGAAATTCAAGATTCAAATGCTTTTAATGCGTGATGGGTTAGATGATCTTCTTTATTCTCCCTCAACTTCTAAACCTGATGATGGATTTTTAAAGAGGGTTAAACAGGCACGAGCTATAATAAATCCATGCATTGACGACTCTCAGATTATTCATGTTAGAGATGAAGCGACTACCGCCGGTACATGGCAGAAATTAAAGTCAATTCATGAGCGCTCCAATTTGAGCAGCAAACTATATCGTCTGAGAAAATTATATTCTATAAAAATGGCTGAACACTGTGATGTGATCTCACACATCACTCGTATGCTGATTTTAGTCGTAAGACTGAAAGCTATCGGTGAGAACATTCCGGATCAGCATGTAGCCGCACTTTTGTTAGTTTCAATTCCCGAATCCGGTAAAGTGCAGAATCGCCCACTTCTATTTGGCGCGTTTTGCTCAGCGCTTTTTACAAAAGTAAGAAGAATTTGAATTTTGTCAATTTCTTTTGACTTTTTAAGTGAAAATAGATCGATGTGTACATGGACAAAGTCAAGGGAATGCGCAGTGCCGAGTTTGTGCAATTCTAGAATGTTTTTTTAAGTGAAAGTAGGTCGATATGTACATGGATACCGATCTTAAAAACGTGCCAAGCAGTGGGTGATTCTACCCTCCCCCCCCCCGAATAATACAATAATCTTATGGGAACGCGCAGAATCACCCACTGCTTGGCCCGTTTTTAAGATCGGTATCCATGTACACATCAACCTATTTTTACTTAAAAAAACCTCCCAGAATTCCACAAACTCGGTACTGCGCACTCCCTTGATTTTGTACATGTACACATCGATATATGAATCCTACAGTAACAGGCCTCAATTGGCACCAGTCAAAAGAACTTTTTATGAAAAGGGTTTAATAATTACTCCGCGGTATTGCTCAGAACAAAATATAAATATAAAAATTTTGTACGTCGATTCCGGCGCGAGCAGTCATCTAGTAGAGATAAAAGTTTGCTTACAGAACTGATATATGAGGATTCTCAAGTGAAAATCATTTTAGCAGATTGAAAAATTTTATATTCACAGGGCAGAGGATTTTTTGACCTTGATTTAGAAGATAAATGTGGATTGCAGAAAATTCGATTCACTAATGTTTATTACGTTCCTGATTTAAGGAGCAACTTCATTTCCTTTTAACAAATTGCTAGTAATGGATATTCTGTTACCTTCGAAAAGGAAAATTGTTACGTCAAAAATGATAGCCAAATAATTATGCGCGCATATTCTGACGATAATAGTTTATATAAAATTGTTTTAATCAGAAAAACCTAATTTTGCAGTTGAATGTAACAATAAAAACTGTATACAAATATGGCGTTCAAAGTTAGGTCATCGAAGTTATGATACAATCAGACAATTAGTAAGAGAAAATCTTGCAGATGGAATAAAATTAGATAATTGCACTCAGCATGATAGCTGCTCAGAATGCATAAAGAATAAAATGCAGCAAATTCCTTATCCAAAAGTTGCTAGTGTTCGCACAAGAAAAACATCGTAACTCAGACATAGTGACATTTGCGAGCCTATGCCTACTGCAAATATTGGTGGAAAACTTTATTTCGTAACCTTTAAAGCTGACTTTACTAGATACACTGTCATGTATTTGCTCGCTAAAAAGAATGAAGTTCTTAGTAAATTAAAGTACTTTGTCGGTATAACAAGAAATAAACTTGTGAAAGTTAGTTTAAACAGATCGGGGGACTTTGCCTTTTGCGGGCTTGCCCCTGCGGGCGGCCTACGCCTGTGATTTGGGCATGCGTTTCGCTCGGCATTTACTGAATAAAAATTTCCTGGCTTGATGACAAGAGTTCTACACAAAAGTATAGCATCACTTCTTCTTCATCATCTTTCTCGGAGAACTATAATTAGTCATTCTCGAAGTCTTCCAGATAGAAGGGTTGGAAGATTTAGGAAGTTCCCAGAAGCTCTCCTGATAAAGAATTTTTGATGCATTTGGTTGCTTGAGGACAAGAGCTCTACTCAAAATTATAGCATCGCCTCATCTTCATATCGTTTTTCCGTGAACTATAGTTGGACACTCCTTGAGTTGTTGTGACAGTAACATGATCATAATTTCGGAAAAGTTGTCTTCCACCTGTGAGTGAAATATTTTAATTATTTTTGTGTCTCTCTCTATTCGCTGTCTATCTTAATTCTATGGCGGACTAGTGATATAATTCATTTATGTACATATATGTATTTTAAGAAGTGACTGAGAACTCAGTTATTTGTGAAGGATTAAGATTTTTTTGTTACCAACATAATTAGTGAATTATCTTATTTTATTGGTCCCATTATAGTGTTTGTCAAGTGAGAATAATTCAAATGAATCTTGCGTAACTGATAGAAAGAGATTTCCATTCGATATTAGAGAAATTTTTGTGCCTTTTAGGAGAATTTAAAATTATTGTGTATAAAATATGAAATTGATGTTGTTATTTCTATATTAGTTTGTGTGAAATCCAGTTTAAATATTTAAATTAATATTCTGGTGAAATCGAATAAATCGTTATTATGTTAAATTGCAAAATCTGATCTTGATAAATGACTCTTGAGGGAAATTTAATGTGGAATATTAATTGCTATTGTATGTAAGGGTAGTGTGGCCAGCTCTCCTATAAATATATCTTAGATATTAATAAATGAGTTTGATTTTATGTTATTACTTGCATTTTTTTTTTGTGTGTGTGTGTGTGTGTGTGTGTGTGTGTGTGTGTGTGTGTGTGTGTGTGTGTGTGTGTGCGTGTGCGTGCGTGCGTGCGCGCGCTACGTAGTTGGTTTGTCCAGTCACTTAATTTGTTCATAATCACGCGTTAATTCTGGCCTGAAGTGGCCTATTTTAAAATAAAATAAACGTTAATTAAACTTAAGATCCTTACAAGTTAAGTTAGGCAGTTTAAACTTTAAATGTCAAAAAGGGTAAAACCCGTAAGTTTTAAAGCTCTTTAACAATTCTCTAAAGCAACTTTACATAATTTTAATAATTATTTTTATGTAGATATGTATATTAAACACATCAAAACAATAGAGTTAATATAGTATCACACTGTATTTTTTTAAATTTAAAACTTGGGTGCATTGTAAGGAAAATTGGTGATCAGTGGATGGAATATCGCATATTTGATCACCCGTAGGTCCATCAAAAACTGCTTACTGTCAAAAATATTTTGCATTTTTAAATTTAGGATAGAACCTATATTAATTCTCAGCAATAAAAAAATGCTTTTTTGGGTCAGAAATTCGAAAACAAATCCGGTTAAGAAGGGTTTAATCAGCAGTTGTCAGAATAAAGAGATTAAAATTTTATTAAATAATGTTTCACAGTAATTTTTTTTTTTTTTTAGAAAAAAAAAAAAAAAAAAAAAGTAAAGCGGAAAAACTGTCTAGAAAAAAAAAAAAGAAGAAGAAGCAGTAGAAATGAAATTACCCATCATTAGTCAAGAAAGTCTAGCAGTTTATACTTTCGATTCCAGAGTGCCAATACAGAAAACATATGCTGTAGTCCGGTTTACTCTTTGTAATTCAAGTGATCCGGAAAAGAAAATTAACACCTGAAGCGCCTTTCACTGACTGTATTTCTGGATCACAGTTTAAAGTGTCATATAATAAACTAAAGCAGGTGCTTATGAAAAAGAACACTCGGTTGTCAGACATAAGTAAATCGTTATGAAATGAAGTGTCTTTGCTTATTGGAGTGCAATATTTTTGGGATACTTATTCAGGAGAAAAAGAGCAATTAAACAAATCTCTGTATTTGATTAATACTCTGTTCGGAACACTTGTTCAGATTCGAATGCTTCCATCAGATTTAAATTCAAAGCAGACCATTTCTATTATGAAAACTGAATGTTGTGCCAGATTAAATGAAAACCTAACACAATTTTGGAAGTTCGATTCAATAGAGATAAATGATACGAACAGTTGTAATTTCAGATTTAATTAGGAACTTATTCCTCAATTCAAAAATAATTTAAATTATGAAAATAGAATGTATACATCTAAATTATTCTGGGAAGGAAAACAAGAAAACTTGTCTAACAACTTCGCAGTACCAAATCAAAGATTTAACAGCTTTACGGTAAAAAATTAAAGAAAATGATTTGGTTTGTAGTGAATATAAGAACATAGATAAGAAGCAATTAAAGGTGAATATCCTTGAGGAATGTCCTTCCGGCTGTTGTAAGATACAACAATGTACACTAAAGGATGTACACTAAAAAGTTAGATTGGTTTTCCTTACCATTACCTTTTGAAGGGCGTAGGTCTGCTAATGAATGTTTGAATCCAGGGCCACCGTTGAATCCCATATATTTTTTATGTAATCTTACGATTTCACAAATATGAATATGAATATGCATTCAGCATTGATATGCAAGGAGCATTTTTGACTATAGGAATAGCGGAAGGAGATAGAGATTACTTATAATTTTTTTCTGGTTTCCAAATGAAAATTATTCGAAAACTTACAAACTTTGTGACTCGCGTGCTCCTTGGAGTGACATCAAGCCCGCTTATCCTTGCTGTAACTATTAAATACATCATACGAAAATATAAACATGAACAAAACGAAATTTTTGAAATGCTTAATTCAGTACTTGTGGATGATCTTTTTTACGCAAATACCATAGAAAAAGCTTTAGAACTTTTACAGCACACTGTAAACATTCTTAAGGATGTACATGAATTTAAGGAAAAGGAAATTTAAAACTAACTCGGATGAGCTAAGAAATCTATGTGGTGAACGAGGTTACCTCTCAGGTTGCCACTCAAACAGAAGAATGAAATTCCCGGACTCTTCCAGGTTTTCCAGGTGTGTTTAAAGAAAATTCCAGTTTATTTATCTGCGTAGTGCGCGTTGGCTGTGCTGAGAGGTAAATTAATTATAGTACCACTTGAAAACTCAAAAATTTGCCAATTAGACTGAGATTAGAATCTGCCCAATGTGGATTAAAAAATGTCTTTTGCAGCTAAACGAAAGAAAGAAATCTATTTAATGACATTTTAAAATAAATTCAGATATTTTATATTTATACAGCAACATACATAAGCAAAAAATATGTGCATAAAATTTTAGTGATGGTCATACTGCTAGAATTAGTTCCAGGAGTATGCCAGTGAAAATTGCCTGAAATTTGAAAGTATTATTAACTAATAACAAATAAATTTAGAAGGAAGAAGCCACATTAAATGATACAAATAACATTAAAATAAAGTTAATTACTTAAAGACTAAAAATTTAATTACAATAATCAACGATATTTTGGCGAATACAGTTATATTAAATAGTTAGCTTAGATGACTGATTATTATTAGTCCAAAAGAGCTTTGTCCCTGAAGGGCTATTGTTTTCGTTTTGCGATTTTGCGTCGGAAACATTAAATGTCGATTCCCTTTTTAAACTGCTGCCACCAAATATTGCAGCTCTGTATTATATTTAAAGAAATTAAATAGTGAAGAATGTGCATAAATGTATGTATGTTTGCCGCATTGTGATGAAACGACGGTACCTAGAGCCATCGAATTTTGAATGACATAATCCTGCTGCGAATATGGGTATCTAAAAGCCCAAATTTGAAATCTGGAATATGTTTTATTATCAATTTCATATTTTGTAAAATTTTCATGAATTTTTGATTAACAAATTCAAGGATTTCAAAGCCAGCAATCGCAACGTTGTACAGAAAAAACATTTTTCTCCAGCGCTGAGACTGTGTATAGGAAATTCTAAGCATATGCTCAATTTAAAATTATTTTGCGATATTGTTCTTTAACTGAATTCTATGGTTTAAGTGGAAGAACATGATATTTAATAAGTAAAGCTAACACACAAAATGTTAAAAAAACGTCCATTTGGACATAATTTGAAATCTGAAACCTTTCATAATTCCTTTTTTTCTTTTTTGATTTTACTGCAGAATGAAAAATAAAATATTTATTAAAAAGAAAAAAAAGGCTTAAAAGATTTTGTGGTAAAATCCTAGTATACGGTACGGCCTTGGCACAATTTCGGAAATTGTAGTCAACACCAAAATCGCCAGTTTAATGGTCATCATAAAGTCGTCAAATCCCGTATGTACCGTAGACTAGGATCAAACCGATTTTGTTTTATATGAGAATAGAAAGGTATTTTCTTTCATTCAACATGCACAACACATGCAAGCGTCTCGATTTTCGAGGTTACTGGAAACTTGCCTTTTTAAAAGACAATCTGATTGCAGCTGCGAAAACAGGCTCTACACCAGCTGCGCGAATGACGCTCAAGCGATACATAATTCACCAAGAAAGTGATTGTTTCCAACGCTAATGCAAAAATCGCTTTTTTTCCGGGCTCACCATATGAAATTCCTTAACTTTGTTGGCAAATTTTCGAATTCATCGACTTTTCCGGTTTTTCAGGTAGCGAGGCAAACCTGGAGGTATGTCTGATGTGAGGGAAACTAACGATTGTCCTTTGAAGGTTTTACGCATAATATGGAAGATACATTTAAATAAGACGTGAAACCATTTCTTAACACGATCGATGATTTGAAGAATTCAAAATGTACTGTACTTTAAACGGCGTCAAAGTTATTTGAAAATACATTTAAATTACACGTGAAACACCTTCTTAACACGATCAATGATTTGAAGAAGTCAAAATGTAGTGTACTTCAAACGGCGTTAAAGTTATTTGACCCATGGGAATTGCCTCACCTTTTATTGCTCGCATAAAATTATTAATGCAAGAAATAAGAGAACTAGGATGGATCGTGAACTAGCAACTGCTCTGAAAAAAAATTGAGAGAAAGTGGTACTCTCATATTAATCTTCTGAAAGATTCGGCAATCGAAAGAATATATTTCTCCTTTCCATTGAATTTAGTGAAAGAATTAGAACTGCATATGTCATCTGATGCTACTCCTAAAGCTTTTGGAGCAGTTGTGTACTTTTGCTACGTGTTAAGTAACGATTGTATTTACACCAGTTTTATTACCAGGAAATCTAGAACTGTACCACTGATAAGGTTGGCATTACCCAGGCTTGAGCTAATGGGAGTTGTTATTGCTTTCCAATATTTGAAAATAATTTTAAATTTCCTGTTTCTAACATATATTTGTGGAGTGATTCCTTAATCCTCTTCACTGGATTAAAGGAAAAGCTTTTCCTTTACCATGCCCTCATGGAACAGGAAAAAATAAATATTGCGGCAGACCACACAGAGATAAGTAAATCGTGTGTGCGGTGTCTGCAATTTACTGCTCCCAGTCTTTACGATGTGTCACACGACTTGTTTTTGACATCGCCGAGGCATAACTTCATAACTAGTGTCGCGAGATTTCAACGTTCTGCTCTGCGTCTGTCGTCAAAGCCTCTCGATTGCAGGAGGGGTGACGAACCAATGATCTGATTTTGCCTCTGATATCTTTCCAGATATAACGAATCAGAGGATATAAAATGCTACTGTAAAATTAAGAAGGCGCGGCTAATTTAGTCTGAAGATTTTCGCCATCGGAGTAACATCAGTAGAACGCTCCTGAACTCTCGATAGAGAGACCTGCAGTGCTCTTGAGCTCTCGACTAGAGACCTTTGTTAGCAGACTTCCGAGACTACGAGGGTTATAATTCATTTAAATACTTATCTATGCTATCTATGAATTATAATATATGTGTAAAGAGCTTCTCGTAATTGCATTAAATATGTTTTGAGTTTAAAATGCAGTAAGAATTACGTAACCTCACAAACTTACCCAATCATTATAAAGAATCAGATACGCTATCTGCCGCCACTCAACACAGGATAACCTACAGTTACTCCCACTGTACTGACCCAAACCCTGCAGTGGTGACCAAGGACTGATAACTGCAATAAGGAACTAAACTGCCATGAACTCTTCTGACAGCTATACGGCAATTCATACGGAAAAGCTTCATTAACTGCATCTTCACGTAATTCTTCCGCCAAAGCTTCATTAACAGTCGACCCACCTGCATCTTCAAGTAACTGCTGGATCATCTGAAAATTCAACTGCACAGTTAAGCTTTCCACACAGATAATTAGGATTAAATCTTTAAATACTAAGAAACAATTCTTATACAGCCTGATGGAACGCAGCAGATAATAAATTAATATCAAGCTACTGTCGTTACAAAGCGGACATTAAATTCAGCATCTCTCCGACAACAGGCCTGATGCGGATCGTAATATTGAGATTCGTCTCTACCGCTTCTGCTTTCCCGGGAAAATCCCCCCCCCCAAAAAAGGCATCTGTCTTCTCTAAAGTTTTTCTCCTCATACAGAAGCATCTAATTCTCGTTCTCAATAGTGTTGGTGCTATGCGACAATTGTGTAATGATTTTGTGTACAGCACCGTATTTTCAGCGATTTGTGTGTGCTTGTATATTCAACCGTGTTTCTTCAGAAAAATATTTTTCGTAAGTGCTCGCTGTTTCACCAAACCTAAAGGACGAAAGAAAGAATACGAGGTATGTTTATTTCCTTTCTTCCCTTATTTTGCTTTGCCTGTAAATAACGCGGTCAAACACAGCTGATCGGGTGATGGCTATTGACTTTTTTCGCCCCTCAGAGATTGAGACCAAATTCTCCCGTTTTCGTTTGTCGGGAAAAATGACAGAACCACATGAAATAGTAACTGATCAGGTTCATAGAATAGCGGTGAAAAAACCTCTCATTTGGAAATCGAATATCGCCTTATGGTTAAGGCAATGTGAGATCCAATTTGATCTGGCTGCAATTACCAACGATAACAAGAAATTTTCGCATATTGTAGCAAATTTAGACACATCAACTTTACCACATGTCTCAGATTTAATCTTAACACCTCCTGAAACTGACAAATATGTAATTTATAAAACAGACTAATGGTGGAATTGCAAGATTCTGAAGTACAGCAAATTCGTAAACTTTTCTCGGAATTACAATTAGCGGACAAATAAAACCTAGTTTTCTTTTCAAACAAATGGAAAGAGATAGCATCACCCAAAATATATGATGATTTCCTAAAACATCTGTGGATACAAAGCGTTCCTTCAAACATGCAAGCAATTTTATCCGCTTCAGATGCAGATTTAAACCGTCTATCTCAGATAGCAGATAAGGTGTCGGAAATCACAAATGACGCACAGTTTACTGTTTACGCAGCATCAAATATTGAACAAAAATATTGACCACTGAGTTAAACTCAGTGCAAAGCTTAATGTCTAAACAAATAGAAACTCTCACTAAGCAAATTGAACAATTGTCCTGGAAACAGTACAATAAAAATCGAAGATCCCACTATCGCTCGAAAAGTAGGCAACGTAACTTGCACGCAAATCCTGCCAACACTGGTTATTATTACTATCTCCAGAAGTTTAAAGCTGATGCTCGTAAATGTACTTCTCCATGCTCGTTTTATTCAAGAAGAATTAAATTCTGCTGCTATTCCGAAACAAATCATTGATACTGGAATAGCAGCGAACACATTCAACAGATTACCCATATATGACAAACATACAAACAGGAAATTTCTTGTTGACACAGGTAGTGACATTTCTTCCCTTCCGGTGTCAAAAGGAAATCACGTCACTGCTACAGCCCTACAGCTATTTGTTGCAAATAATACTAAAATTAAAACATACGGCATTAAGCAACTAAATTTAACTTTCGATCTCAGGCGAAATTTTAAATGGGATTTCAGAACAGCTGATGCTTCAATTCCTATTATAGGCGCCGCTTTTCTCATGCATTTTGGATTACTAGTCGATTTACAAAGAAAAAAAGGAAAAAAAAATTCGAGTCATCGATAAATTAACAACTTTCGCTAGTAACGACAACTTCAGCACAACACTTAACTAAATGTTAAAACTGTTTCGGAATGCTCTCAATATCACCAAATTCTCAGACAATTTTCCGAACTAACTAATCCTTCTATTCACATCAAAGCAATCAAACATGATACAATTCATTATATTGAAACTAAAGGAAACTAGGCCACTAGTCCTGAGCACTTAATTCAGTTATAGGTTTTGATTCATATCCTATTCCACATATCCAAGATTTCGCTCAATCTCTTCATGGCAAAACAGTATTTTCTAAATTAGACATTGCAAGGGCTTATCATGTACCCGTCTATAATAAACCCATACCTAAAACAGCAGTAATTACCTCCTTTGGTCTTTTTGAGTTTCCTAATTTAAAGTTTGGACTCAAAAATGCTGCTCAAACGTTCCAGCGTCTCATGCACGAAGTGTTACGAGAACTAGATTTTTCTCACATATACCTAGATGACGTTCTAGTATTCTCAAAAAACAAAACACTTCATAAACGACACATTTTCAAAGTTTTACACACTCAACGAATATGGACTTAAGTTAAATACTTCAAAATGTGTTTTCGGACTTCCTGAAATAGAATTCTTAGGCCATTTAATAACCAAGGATGGTACTAAACCTTTACCTGAACGAGTAAACGCAATCCTGAACTTCAAAAAACTAGAAACTATTAGAGACTTCAGGAAGTTCTTAGGCTTCAGTGGCGGCTCGTAGCTAAAATTAGTGGGGGTGCTTTTCCAAAAAATTTTAACCTTTGCTTTAGAATTGTGTAAAGGGAAACAAACATGTATAAAAAGAAAATTTATTTTGAAACTTCCTTGAAATCTTACAAGAGAAAAATTAAACATTTCTTAATTACTTTAACCTAAATTGTTACAGTTCAATCTTTATCTGTTCTTTTAAAAACGAAATCTATTCTTCTTGTCTTAATTTGCGGGAAAAGATCAATAATTTTCTCCTTGATCTCTGGATGACAACCGAGGAAATTGTTTTATATTGAAAGCACTGCAAGCGCATTTAGTCTCTCCGAATTCATAGTGCTTCTTAGATAGGTTTCTATTCTTTTCGATATTAAAAAGCAGCGTTCTGCGTCTGATGTAGTCATGGGAAATGTCAAGAGAATTTTTATCAATTTCGTAATTTCACTAAGAATATCATCTAGATTATTTTCCAAGATAAATTTCAGTAGCTCAATTAATCTGCAGTATTCATGAATATCAGATCTACAATAGAATACTTTTAGTTCAGTTTTAAGCTTTTCTTTGTCAATAATTAGTATGCTTCAGTGGTCAGTACTATTTATTCTGCAGGATGTTTTTTCCTAAAATTAGCGAAACATTTCTTGTTGAACAATTTAGCAGCTGCTAATTGTTTAGTGGAAGAATATCTTTCCATTATATCAATACATTTAAAGTCACATATTTCCTTAGCTTCTGCCATCAGTTTCTTTGAAGAATTCTCACAGTACTTTGATATTTCTTAATTCTAAAATAGCAGTTTTGAAATTTGTTATATATTCATCAACTTTAAATACACTAAATTCTCTGGATTGCATTTGGTTATATATTATTTCAACATGAGGCATAATCTGATAAAAAAGCTCTAACCAAAACTTGAAATTGTCATCATTTAGATATTTTGAAATTCTTTTTGCCTCTGCAATAATTTAATCTGCATTTGATGTTGACTGAATTTCAGTAAGGCAATTTTTTAAAGGTTGCAAATTTTCCTGAACTGTGTTTATGGTCCGTATGTGTAAGTTCCACCTTATGGAGGAAGGCCGTGGAATGCTAACTGCCATATGCTTCTTTAGAATGGACACACGTTGCAGTGATCTTGAAAAGAATGTTGGAATAGCTAGAATGTTAGAAAAAATATTTTTTCGTTTCGTGAAATACTTGCTGCATTTCTCATTATTAAATTAAGTTGATGTGCATAACAGTGAATGAATTGTGCATTAGTATAAACTGCTTTTATTTTTTCTTGAACTCTAGCTTTTTTACCTTTCATGACATTTGCACCATCAAATGTCTGAGCTATCAATTTTTGTTCATTTCCCTGAAGGATTATGTCCAATTGTTCTAAAATGCATTTTGATATGTCATCCGCAGTTTGATTTTCTGGAATAAATAATCCCCAGAAACGCTCAAATATTTCTCCATTCAATACATACCGTAGAACAAGGACCATCGAAATTTGTTCCGAAACATCTATTGTGTCATCAGCCATTAAAGCTACAAACTTTTCTAATGTCCGTCCTTATCTCATCATGGTATATTTGAAATAGTCAGTCAAGTATCTCGTTGTGAATGGTTTTAGAAACACCTTTGAAGACTGTACTAGTTTCTAAGTGATTCTTCAAATCTGAATCTAATTTAGAGGCAAAATTTACTAATCCTCTAAATACCCCTGGATTTACTGAATCGTCTTTTTCATCATGTCCACGTAAGGGAGTATCAAAGTTTCCACAAAAGAAAATGCAGTCTATTATTTTGCGCAAAATTTCACGGTTCTTTTTAACCTTTATGCTATGCTCATTGACTGAAAGTCTGTATCCCTCAGTTTCTCCTTAATACTGACGGTTCCTAAAAGTGACAGTGAAACTACATTAGCAACATGCTTCTTTGACTTCTCATGCTTTTCAGTTTTTTCTTTCATTTTGTTTATATTTATGAAACCGTCTTTTATCCACGTTACATCACCTCCAAACAGCAAGTACGGGAAGCAAAACAGAGCATTTTTTACTTCACAACCGCAAAGCCAACTTTTCCGTTAATACCATTCAGAATTGGAACTACGAATATATTTCTTCTTGTTGCTTATGTATGGCTGGCATATTAGAATATCAGGTGTTGAACGACCTCTTTTTCTTAACTAATTTTCTCATGGAGAGACAGCTATGAAACCGAAAGCTCGTGAAATTCTTTTATAGTCACAGAATTCATTATTTGAGGATGCAAGGACATGGTTAAAGTTTTCTGTAAAGTAAAAGAACCGAAAAAAAAATGAATCAAATATAATAGCTGAAAAATAATCCAACCAAGAATATGGTGTATTATTTTTAATCATAGCACACGCGGAATAAAAAAAAAGAACCACCTCCCAACGACACTCCAGATTCGGCACTGCAAGAGCAATAGTGCTCTTCTTCCTCTCGGCCTCGTACGCTGCTTCCTAATTACGCATGCGCAGAACAACCAAATACCACACGCGCGGAGTAAAAAGTAATCACGTTTCCAGAATTTCGGCACTGAAAGAGCGACAGTGCTCTTCTCGCTCCCTGGCTCGAGTGCTGCTTTCTGCGTTCGCATGCGCAGAACAGCCAAACACAACGCCGCTAGAACTGTGAAGCGCGCAGTTCCATGCAAAGACTTTCGTACCTTTTTCATAAATTGGAAGATGGCTACTGACATTAAGTTTAAGGATTATACATTGTTGAAGTATAATGAAAGAATTAAAGAAAAAAGGCCTCATTATATTAAATATTAAAAATAATAATAAGTGGAAATAGGGGGTGCTGCAGTTCCACAGTGCTTATTACGAGCCGCCACTGTTAGGCTTACTAAATTTTTACCGTAGGTATCTGCTACAGGTAGCACATATTCAAGCACTACTTAGCAAATATTTAAAAAGTTCAAAGCGAACAGCAAGCTGAAAATTCCTTAGTCTGTGCAAACAAGTGAAGCTTTTGAAAAGGCTAAACAACAGTTAGCGAATGCTACGTTATTAGCACATCCTTCACCAAATGCATCTATCATACTACAGGTCGATGCATCTGACTACACTATTGGCGGATCTCTAAATCAAGTTACTAAAACAAGGACTCAAACCTCTGGCATTTTTCTCTAGAAAGCTCACAACCACTGAGGCAAAATGCAGTGCTTATGATAGAGTTATTAGCAATATACTCATCCATTCGCAAATTTAGATACATGCTAGAAGGACACAAATTTACAGTATTTAATGGCCACAAACTATTAATATTTGCTTTCATACAAAAACTTCAAAAAATGCTCCCCACGTCAAACTCGTCAGCTGGATCTTATTTCTCAATTCTCAACTGATATTCAGTACTGCAATATTTTATTATTTAAAAAAAATTACATTTATTATTGGAGTGGCAACGCCATATTTGTTTCCTGTAACTGTTGCTGAGCAACGATAGAAATGTTTCAAAATTATTATTCTGAAAGTTTTACGAGTAGTTGATGTATGAAAAATTGATAGAGGAAGAAACTGTAATAATAAGCTGGAGTGTAAAACTGTAACATTTAGAATTTGTATTTAAATTATCTATCTTTGTGAATTGAGAATAAAATTTATGATTTACTGAGAAGTTCATCTGCTATTTCGATAAAAACTGCAAAATACGTTACAGTCTGATTAAATTTGGAGGTTCCATCGAGATCCTGGAAATTAGAAGTGCAATTATCAGTTTCGATGGTGCTGGTCTCTTGATCCCAGAAAGTTGCTGAAATTTTGAGAACAAGTTTGCTAGTGCCAATTGCCGAATTCGTTTATTTCAAGGACACGCATTACGGAGGGACGGGGACGCCCTAACTTTACCTTTGTGGTTATACGGGCGTAGTCCCACGCCCTCCTCCTTGTCTGTTTTATATCCGCTCCACCACAGCCAAGGGAGCGGACAAGACAGTACCAGTACGGTCCCTGTCGAGCCTGATCCCATCCTAGGTACAATACCCGGGTTCTAGTCCTGTGAAGAATAAGGTACAATAGTACCTGATATTTTACCCCCGTGGTTGAGACTGCCTAAGTACAGATCCTAGCCAGTACTTCCCAGGAATTCTCCTGAGTCAACCCCCGGGGGGGATATTTCAAGGACAGACGAATGTCAGAAATCTGCCGTTTTAAAGCCAGTTTTTGAAGCGGATCATTGTAAGGTTATCGTCGGTGTTTCTAAAACATGAGTCCGAACAAAGAATTGTCGGAATATTGCTGATCTCCAAAGATAACATTAACTTGTGGTTTTCATAGAAAAGTGTTTATTGGGTTTTAGTATTTCATTTCAGAATTATATTTAAATAGTGTAAGTTTTTGTTTAAAATTACTGATACTAAAAATATTCAGCCTAAAATTATAATTGATATTTGTGGTAAAGAAGTATTTAAAAACTTATTATTTAAGCTTTACTGATATGTGTATAAACTTTTTTGTTTATTGGAATAGTTGAGTTTTTTATTTTGATAATTCACATGTGTAAAAAAACACGAAAGAGAAGAGTGAATTAGAGGTTTTGAGCTACAAAAATTTCAATTGGAAGCAATGGCTGCAGCAGCACAGCTGGTAGAAACTAAGTAGTTACCTGAGCAGCCTTTAAAAAGAAGAATTCACGATGTCATGCCACGTTTTAACCCTAAAGAAGATGTAATAAGTTTATTTCTGGTGTTATTTCAGCGTCAAGCTAAAATTATGAATATATCTGCTGAAAATCAAGTGACTCAACTTACTTCATTTCTGCCTCCTGATACCGTTCAGCTTATTGCTAGAGAACCAGAAGTGGATGCGAAAAAGTGTGAATATGTGAAAGCTCTACTGTTGCAGCGATTTAAATTGAGTGCGGAAAATTTTCTCTAAATGTTTAATAAACACCAAAAATCTACTGAAAGTACTAGGTATGATTTCTACTATGAATTAAAGAATTATTTAGAAGGTTGCTTAAAGAATTCAGCATTAAAACTTTTGAACAGCTAAAAGATCTCATGCTGATTGATCAAATTAAAAAGCGTACTTCTCCTGATTTCAAAGAATATTTTATGGATGAATGGACTACATCATTTCACCTACTGAGATGGTTAAGAAAATTGAAGATTTTGAAGATATGAGAAAAACAATAAAATCAAACTGAGAGAATTAACAAAGGATCATTTAAACCACGTTACGATAATTTTGGGGAAAAAATAGACCATCCGCCTTCTTTTAAACATTCTGATAAATGTGATAATTCAAAATACCAGAAAGATCACCGACAAAAAAGTCAGTTCCAAAACAAGAACCCGTAACATTATTATATGAACAATGGATGAATCCTTAAGACGAAGGATATAATGTTGTTGAATATGTTTCCAATTGATAAATCGGTTAAAAAGATGCAAAGTACTGGCAACAGATAAAATTCTGGAAATGCAAACCAAAAGAAAAGCGTGACACGATCGTAAACCTATCAAAAGAGAATTCTCTGAAGGAGATATAGTATTAGTTGTATCAACGAATAAACCAAATAGACCAGCAGTTGAATAGAAAGGTCCTGAGAAGATTGAGAAGAAATTATCCGACACTAATTATGCTGTGAGTTTCGAAGAAAAAAATGACCATAATCAAGGTCTACCATGTTAATATGTTGAAACCTTATCATAAGCGAGCAGAATCGGTTAACCGTATGATTACAGAAGATATATCTGAAACTGATGATATAAAGGAAAATTTCCCACATGTTTCGATTTTGAGGAAATTAAAGAAAACAGTTCCTTGAATGATAAGCTACATCAACAACAAATTCAAGAATTGCATGACCTTTTGTTGAAATTTTCAAAATCTTTTCTAATAAGCTTGGAAAAACGCATGATATTCAATTAATAGAAAATACACCGATCCACTGTAAACCATACAGAATTTCTCCTAGACAAACAGATATGTTAAAAACAGAAATTGATAAAAAGCTTCAGCATAAAATAATTAAAATAGGAGATTCAGATTACACTTCCCCTATGATTTTAGTGGAAGTAGCAGGAAGAGATCCTAGACCTTGTATCGACTATAGAAAATTGAATAATTTGACTAAAACACAATTTTTTCACTTGCCTAATATCGAACAACGAGTAGAAACTGTAGCAGGCGCAAAATATATAATCCTTTTGGATTTAACAAAGGCATACTGGCAAACACCATTAACATCTAATGCCCAAAGATTAGCCACTTTGTCAGGACTGAGTGTTCTGTGCATAGCTTTAGGGAACATGGTGAAGTCACTCCTTCTGAACTTCAGTCCTGCTCTGGAACAGTGAGCTGAAAAATATGTTGGTTTTGTTCTGGTGTAGATGCTGTGCTGGAGAATAACTGCACTTGAAAGGGATTTAAAATCCTCCTTTTATTGAATCACTATTATTTACACACTTCCCAACTCGGGAGGGATACAGAAAGTAAAAGACCACACTTGGGTCTAACTTAAACAAATTTAATACTAAACCTAAAATAGAAATGTATTTAAACTTTGCTTCGCAGAGCAAATCGCGGAGTTTGGCCTCTAACTAAATGGTGCGTAGCAAGAATTACTAATACTAGCGCACTTCAATTTATTTCAATATGCAATCACGTAGTAAGCACTATGGCTTATAATTTTAGCTGCTAGCTGGTCAGACGAACGTCGAGCAGAATGACCGTGATCTGAGACTAAAGCTCTCTCACACTAAGAGGTTTCTACCTCTGGTTTAAATAGTACTTGCTGTACTTCAAATTAGCATAAGCTGAAAACGCGCGCTTCTTCTGACGGGAAGTTGAAACAGAGAAGAGATAGAAAGATTTAAATTAAAATAAAATTTGGTTAGTTTAACTAAAACCTTACAACTTTTGTTACAAGTTTTGGCACATTTACACCCCTACGGATGCCTTTCGGACTTAAAAATGCACCATTTTCATTTAGCAAAATGATGGCAGAAATCCTTCACGGTTGTGAACATTTTGCTGTTCAATATGTAGATGACGTGGCAATCTTTTCAAACACTTGGGAAGAACATCTAAGTCATCTGAAAGCTGTTTTGACAAAAATAAAGGACGCTGGTTTAAACATTAAACCTATAAAATGTAAATTTGCTCAAGATAGAGTAAAATATCTTGGACATACTCTAGGGGCATGGCATAAGAATGCTAAGTGAAGTCAAAGTAAAAGCTATTCTTGATTTTCCCGTGCCATCCACAAAAAGTCAAGTCAGAGCATTTTTAAGATTAGTGGGATTCACTGGTTATCATAAATTAATAAAAAATCACAATTACTGAAAAAGTTACATGCGGAATGTTATGAAACTTACTCACAATATACAACACAAGTAAAGTTTTAAATAACATAAAGGAAATTACCAGACAATTACGGTAGTACGGAAATTAGCACATATATAAAATGAACAAATCGAAGGTGTCAGTTTGCTATAGGAAAAGTACCTTAAATTTGGAATATGATCGCCTCTAGAAGCAATACAGCACATACAGCGATGTGTGATGCTTTCAATTATGCGGTCTATCAGTTCCATAGGAAGCGAGAGCCATTGCTCTTGCAAAGCAGTTGCAAGCGCAGCAAGGGTCTGAGGAGGCGGATTGAGAGCAGCTAGACGTCTCCCTAAAGCATCTCAAACGTGTTCGATAGGATTCAAATCCGGAGAACGAGCTGGCCACTCCATGCGCATAGCTGTTTCCTGTTGAAGATCTACGATGCGAGCCCTGTGTGGTCTTGCGTTGTCGTTCTGTAACAGAAAAGCATTACCTATTGCCCCTGCATATGGGCGCACATAAGCATCACGGTTCCCCTTGGAAAGACATGGAGGTCTGTGCGTCCACCCAAAGAGATGCCGCCCCAAACACAGACACTGCCTCTTCCATATGCATCTCTTTCACGGATGTTTGAAGGATAACGGGTTCCAGGTTCTCTCCATATCAAATAACGCCTGCCATCGCTTTCTAGACTAAACCTGGACTCATCCGTAAAGAACACAGCCCTGCGTTGATAAGGCGTCCAGTGGACATGTTTTCATGCCCACTGCAAACGGTCCCTCCATTGGCGGGACGTAAGCGGCACGCAAATGGCTGGTCGGCTCGCATACAGACACCTTCGTGAAGCGTTCTACGCACAGTTCACGTTGACATCAACCTTCCGGTGGCTGCAGCAAGGGAGAATCTAAGAAGAGTCGGAATAGTGGTTCTTTTCCTGCATGCACATAATGTCAAATATCGGTCATCGGCTGAACCTTGGGCCGTCCTTGGCTGAACCTCCTAGATGCCGAATGTGTGGTTTGAAATTGCCTCCAAAGCCTGTGTACCACAGGTTACTAAATTAATTACATTTAGCCATCTGGCCACTTCTGTTTGACTTTGTCCTGCCTCTAGTCTCCCAATGGCTCTCCATCGTAATTCTGCAGGCAAATGATGCCTGGAGGTCATTGTTACGAAATGGCTATCTCAGATTTCTGATGTCACTATCTCAGTGAAATTATGTGGGCTTGCTCTCAAACATGGACTTTTATGTTCCTTGCAGATGACGTATTCCGAGTGCAGCGCCACTAATTTGCATATTGCAATTTTACTCAGCTATTCTTACTTAGCAATATATTCAAATTTGACATGGTTTGGCTTATTTTTGAGGGAATTATCGCTATTTTTGGTGATTTTTCCTTAATTTATGATAACTAGTGTATAATCATTATATTCCCATGTTCTGATCTATAGCAGCACCTTTAACCGAAACTTTGAATGGAAACTTAAAGAAAGGGAAAATAAACTGGACAAAAGAGTGCACAAAAGCATTTAAAGAGCTAAACGGAAAATTGTCTCAAAAGCCTTACTACATGCACCTCATTTCAATAAGGAGTTTATTTTATAAACTGATGGTTCAAACTTTGGTATTGGTGTCATTTTAGCTTAGAAAGATGAACGAGACAATGAACATGCAGTGTTATACCTCAGTAAGAAGTTTACAGAAACTGAAAAAAATTACTCACAGAAAAGAAATGCGCCGCCATAATATTCGCTTTAAAGAAACTGCTATGTTATTTAGTCGAGCATACTAAATTCCTCATCATGACCGATCACAATCCCTTAGTTTGGCTCAAAAATAATATGAACCTAAATCCGCCACTTATGAGATGGGCACTGGTATTGCAACCTCATAATTACACTGTCGTTCATCGAAGTGGAAAAACCATAAAAATGTAGAAGCATTAAGTCCTACTCCCTGACCTGATTAAAGAATTTGTTTCTTTATATAGAAAGAAAAAATGTTTTGTTCTTTTCTCTCTTCCTGAATGTATGTTATTATATGTCGTATTTCAATTATGTTTATGTTGATATCGTGTTGTTTTGAAAAAAAAATTATAAACTTTAATTTATAAAAATATCAATTAAAGTTTACCTGGAGGGGGAAGAGGTTGTAATATTTTATTATTTAAAAATGATTACATTTATTATCCTTAATATTGGAGAGGCAACGCCATATTTGTTTCGTGTAACCGTTGCTGAGCAAGATAGAAATATTTAAAAAAGGTTATTCGGAAAGTTTTACGAATAGTTGATGTATGAAAAATTGATAGAGGAAGAAACTGTAATAATAAGTTGGAGCCTAAAACTGTAACATTTACAAATTGTATTTAAATTATCGATCTTTGTGAATTGAGAATAAAGTTTATGATTTACTAAGAAGTTCATCTGTTATTTCAATAAAAACTGCAAAATACGTTACAGTACATTAAAGGAGCTGATAATATTATGGCTGACACATTATCTCGCATTCATGAAATTAAAATCAATGGTCCCACTGATTATGAAGAAATTGCTGAAGCACAATCAAGAGATGGCAAGTTAAAAGAATACTTAACACTAAAAATTCTTTACAAATGAAAAAAGTTAAGTTCACAAATTCAGAAATAAAATTGTATTGTGATATACCCACATGCATAGCAAGACCTTATATTTCCAAGACATTTCGAAAATTGTGTTTTAATTACATAATGTACATTATTTAGCTCATCCAAACATTCAAACGATGTCAAAAATAGTTCGTACTCAGTATGTGTGGCCAAATATCAACAAAGATGTCACGAATTGGATAAGACAGTGTATTTCGTGCCAAAAATCTACAATAAACAAACATACTTCAGCCCCTTCACTATCATTTAGCGAAACTTCTACGGGATTTCAACATATTCATATAGATCTCATCAGCCCACTTCTACCTTCCAGCGGAGTCACATATTGCCTAACAGCTATCAATCAGTTTACTAGATGGACAGAAGCTATTCCCATCATCAATATTCAAACTACAATGGTAGCGAAGGCTTTCTATGCCAAATGGATCGCCTGCTTTGGTGTGCCAGCTACTATTACAGCTGATCAAGGACGTAAAATCAAGTCTTGTTTATTTAAGGCTCTAACTCCTAGATGCACAATAAATACCCGCAACTGCTTATCATCCTCAAAGCAATGGCTTAACTGAGGAATTTCACTCTAAAAGCTGTCTAACAGACACGCTAAAATGGACAGAAGTTCTACCAACTATGCTACTTGGTTCAAAGCTCTCGTAGAAACCATCGGTTGCACACCCGCTGAACTTGCATACGGAACTACCATGAAACTCACAGGTGATTTTTTTGACGCATCGAATGTTACAATTGACCCTGTTGAATACGTCAAACAACTTCGAAGTTGCATGCAGTAACTTAACCAAAACCAATTGGATCATATACAGCAAAAGCAGTGTTTATTCATAAAGATTTAAAGGTCTCAATTGACCAGATGAAATCAGCATTTCTGTTAACATGGATACTCGCTCTCCTAATACTTTAAAAACCTAAATATACCCATCACGCCAAAACAAATATTAGTCAAACTCGTTCGAGCAGACATGCGTATTTCCCCGATTTTTAAGTATCATCATGATGATACTGGAGGGAGAGTATGCAGCGGACCTCACAGAGATAAGTAAATCGTGTGTGCGGTCCCTGCAATTCACTACTCCCAGCCTTTATGATATGTCACACGACATGCTTTTGGCATCGCAGAGACGTAACTTTATGACTAGTGTCAGGAGATTTCAATTTTCTGCACTATTTTTGTCGTCAAATCCTCTTAATTTCAGCAGGGGTGACGAACCAATGATCTGATTTTGCTTCTGATATTGTTCCAGATATAATGAATCAGCAGATGTAAAATGTAATATTAAGCAGGCATGGCTGATTCAGTCTGAAGATTTTTGCCATCGGAGTTACATCAGTAGAATGCTCCTGAACTCTCGACTAGAGACCTTTGTTAGCAGACTCCTCACATTATAATTCATTTAAATACTTATCTATGCTATCTATGAATTATATATATGTGTGTAAAGAGCTTCTTGTAATTGTATTAAATATGTTTTGAGTTTAGAATGCAGGCAGAATTACATAACCTCACAAACTTACCCAATCATTATAGTCAGATACGCTATCTGCCGCCACTCAACATACGGTAACCTGACAGTCACTTCCATGGTAGTGACAAAAACCCTCCAATATATTATATTATTTGTAATAATATAATGTACATACAAACCAGACCATACAAACAAATATACTGCTATTTATTTGCTACTGTATAATAAGTAACTTCATATAATAATGATCTAGTTACAGAAATTTATCAGTCTTGAAACATCAGATACTGTAACATCGCCAAACTCCAAGATGGAAGTCATTATGGCAGGTTGTGCTTTTAGATTTATTTTAAAACTTAGCAATATTATAGGTTTCAACAAGATTTGAATTAGTATGCAAAAATAACATTACAGCAGTATTTTTATACAAAGAAATATCAACGGTTTCTCCGACTTGAGACTTGTCTTACTCCAAAGGCATTTTTCAGACAACTCTTAATTTGCCTCTAAATGAGAAATTGATATACCCATCAGACACTGATGGTCCCATAAACTTAAAGATGATGCTGGTTTTCGGAGCCACTACTTAAACAAATGAAATTTTTACACTTTTCTACTTGGAAACATTTACGGACACAGAACGGTCCCCACAAGATGCTGATGATCTCTATATATTGACTGTCCCACAAAGTTTAAAGATAAAATGAATTTTGGAACCTGATGCTCTAATTCTTAAACAGATGAAATGCTTGCATTTCCACAGAGATGGGTAATCACACAAAACTTCAGATGAACTGAATTCCGATGGTTCACTTCAGTACTCGGACTGATGCCTGAATTCTCTGCAGAGTAAAACACAAGAGTTCTTGTTTGATGACCAAACCTAAACTGCTTTCTTGGATTCTTATGCTACCACTGCCATCAATAAATTAAAATTAATCATCATCTAAAATCCACCTTTAAATCATACTTCTGACATGTTTTGCTTACCTATTAGTTTAAATTTTTGCTATTATACTGATTTAGAAGAAAAAATTTCTAATATATATTTTAGAAAACAACATTTGTACCTGAAAGTTATCTGCCTCTTTTAAAACTAAACTGCAGCTAAATTTCAGTGAGTTAAGCATCAAACAAAAGGGGGATTAGGTTATAGTGTATTTAAGGGTGCTCCTTCGATTATCACTAAGTTGCTGTTTTATTTATGGTAACTGAGTAGTCGAATGTTATGGAAACCCTATTATGACATAACTGGTTGCGAGATTGCAGTGAATTTGAATGACGGAAAAAGATTTGCAAAGGCTTGTTTGTGTGTTGGATATTGGTCAAGAAGTACATTGCTTATTTTATGGTTTACATGGTATAATGCTGAATGTGCTAAGCTTAATTTGAATTTTTGTACGATTTGGAACGAAAGGAGAAAAAACATTGACTGGTGTGTAAATGAAGGTTTACTTAGTAGCCATTATAAGTGTCCTGTTTGTGAGAAGGAAATGTGTATGGTCGAACGTCGGACGATACCAGAACTATATACAGATAATTTTAGTCAGTTTTTGGATGGTGTTAAGAAATTTTGTTTGACTGAAGACATGAAAATTTCTAAATAAGGTAAGTGGATATTTCCTTTGTGTAGAGCTAAGATGAATTCTCTTTTTATGTTATTTCATTGTTTGATTTAAAATGTAGTTTATTGAGGTTACATATTTTTTGCTTGGCTCTAGTGTAGAACTGGCTGCTCATTTAATTTTTAAGTGAAAATAGATCAATGTGTACATGGAAAGAGACAGGGAGTGCGCAATGCCAAGTTTGTGCAATTCTCTGATTTTTTTCCAAGTGAAAATAGGTTGATGTGTACATGGATACTGAATTTGTGCATTCTTCGACTTGTTATTTTGGCTTTGTATACAGGCAATTTTTGGCACAAAAATCGCCACTACACAAAGCCAAAATATTAAGTCAAAGAACTGCACAAACTCAGTGTCCATGTACCGCCAATGGGCACCCGTAAATGTATTTTTACCTCGAATTACGCATACAGTCAATAAAATGAAAATATAAATAAATAAAAAGTCACTGCTATTAAAATAAAAGATGTATAATATGTACTTTACTCAGTAATAAATTTTACAATAAACTTCTCTTACAATCTCTTCCCTCTTATTTCACTTTTATTCTATGTAATTTTCAAATTTTGATATCTCATGTTGAAGATTATAAGAGATACAATGTGTTTATGGAAGTAACACATGGATTTATTTCATGGATCTTTTAAACATAAAGAATTTAACCTCTAAATAAATATGTTTATATCAAATCCAACCTCTAAACATGTTTGGGTGCAGAACCATGTGCCTAAAATTCGGTAGCTCTTACGCCTTTCCACAATGAGATAAACACACATACTTGTGCATTCTTCAGTTTTTAATAACAGGTAACACATTACAATTCACATACTAAATAATACCAAACTCAGGAAGAAACTAACAAAATTAAATAGTCCGCAACCTGGCCACTTAGGCTGCCTATTAATGTATTGGAAGTGTACCAGCTCTTAAAATTATGTTACAAAGCATATTTAGTCCATATAAATAGTTTTAATGTTTATAAAATATGATTTTTAATAATGTAATGAAATAATTTATGAACTCAATAATGGAAAATATGATTTACAATTATTCTTCCCTTCCAACTTTACCATTTCTTAAATTGGTTTACAAAAGTTTCACTACTTCCTTCTACATCATAGCTTTCATATATCCATCTGCGATTCCGACGACATTCATGACCACACTTTCTAGAATTACATTTTGGACACTCCATAAAGCAACCTTCACAATCTGTTTCTAAGCAATCACATAAGTCCATCTGACTTTCCTTGTGTATCCCACGTGAGTCATACTTACAGCCTTTTTGATTTCTTGGCCTATGAAAAGAAAACTCATGTTGAAAAACCTGCTGTGTAAATATATTTAAAATTAATAATACATAAACTCATGAACTTTAAGGGACTGTAAATTTATTTTATTATATCCAATACGAGGAGAAGAAGAAGAAGGAAAAAAAAAGATTATCTCACAAAAATGCATAAAAATTGAATGATGAATCACAATTAAAAAAACTCATTAACATAATCACATCTGGGGGGGGGGCAATTTCATAATTTCAGAAGGGAAATACAGTCAGCCTTTCATGTACCTGTTAAGTATTTAGTTTTAGTGTTTATGAATATATATAAAAAATACTCTTATCGAACTTTTGGTATTTATCACCATTTTCTATACTTTTTCTTGTTTAATTTATAAAACACAGTAAAAATAATCTAAATTTAAATAACTGTATATGTATCTTTTGAGTTTGGGAAAGGAAGGAGGGGGATGATCATCTAACAATGACGAAAGGGGTGCAACAGGCAAAAAACTTTGAGAAGGCTGTCATATGGTCTGATGAATTCAAATTTTGTCTATATGCAGATGACTTAAATATTTATCCAGTCAGTGCTAGACAACAGGAGGTCTACAGAAGAATTCAAATTTGTAGTATATTTTTAGTAAAGCAATTTTTACTAAAAGAAGCCCATTTAAAACTCAGATAAGACAGTTTTAATGGCTATGAGTTTGACTTTCTAACACAAATGGATAAAATAATAAATCAGTCTGTTTATATGTAAACAGATTTTAGATAATCACACAGTTCCATTCAATAACATATTTTGAAACTGTCCATAATTTCAAAATGATACCAGATTTTTGTCAAAAATTTTACATTTGGCAAATAACCCCCCCCTCATTATTAATGGGGATAAAGTTGTATTGTTTTTCAATCACTTTAACTTTTTGCTGCACTCAACTGAGTTAAGTTGTGTACACAGAACTAAATTATTTCTGCGACCTCAAGTAAATGCATTCAATAATTTTCCTCTCCGTCCAGATACGAATCCATTACAGCTTAGAGATTAAATAAAGAAAAAGATTGAGTTAAAATAAAGAATTAAAAAAAAAAAAAAACAGGCATTAAAAGACCACTTTTTGATTTTTTTTTCCTCTTTTTTTTTGGGGGGGGGGAGCATTAATTTTTTTTTTTTTTTTTTTTGGGGGGGGGGAGCATTAAGTGGTTAAAATTAAAGGTTGGAAATCATTCCTTTACAAGTATATCATGTGTCATGCATTTATTTTTTTCCCAGAATCAGTAGCATACATAAAAATTGCTTTTTAATACATACACACTATCTAGTCTTCTCAGTTTTCTTGTTTCTTGAAAATTTCCTTCGGAATTGTCCTTTTCATCATTTCTTAGACCTCTTCTTTGTTTCTGTCACATGCAAAAGAAAACTATAAAAATTATTTTGGTCCATTTAGAAGCAAATATTGTGTATGCCATCTAAAAAAAATTTACAGTGTTTACAATCTTCCAATAAATACAGTTTTATATTTTTACATATCTACAGAAATTAAAAAAAAAAAATTAGACATACAAAGCTTTTGTAAAGTTTGATTTGAATAGCAAGAAAGACCAAAATGCAGAATTATATGTTCATTAACAATCAATACTTTTTCCACCCACTATTTAAATGTGGGTTTATGTTGAAATTTCAGAACTATATATATATATATAAGATATAACAAAATATGATAGCTGCTTTAAAAAATAATTGGCGATCTCAAAATTAACATCCCAGATTTGGAGCTCTCCCTCTAAATTCATCTGTTCTTCCAAATTCAAAATCTTTTTACGTTATGTGATGCTACTAACTAACCAATCATAGATTAGCAGTACTTGTACATCAAACTTGGTATAAATACCTCTGGCAGTTAATTATGTCATCCTTTTCCTAGTTTCTGCCTCTGCTAAAATATCCCTGCTGCTCTGCTTCTCCGTCTAAAATGCATACATCGTAATTTTAAGAACCAATGCACATAACAGTCTATCATATTTCATTATGATTGAATCATAAAAATGTCAGATTTCTTTATGATTGGGTAAATATCTATGAAGATGATTCTATATGCATGGAAATAGAGAATGGAAATTCTTCAAGGTTCATGTTTTATTATCTTCATCTGTACGCTGTCACCCTCAGCCACAATGCCTGCAAGCTGATTTCTCTTCTATGCTCAGGAATTACGACATTATAATAAAAAGTTGACATAGGATTACTCTTTAATACGGTGAAGCTTTTCTCCAATGGATGTGTATGGGCTGTTTCCAAGTGATTGTTGGTGTGCGAATGTTTACCCAATTGGACATCAACAAATCCAGTGACAGGACTATGAAAGAAAAAATAAAGAAGAGTTATTAATGTGTGCATGAACATCATCATATGTTCCATGATTTGTTTGTGATGAAAACTCCGAGGATTTTTTGGCTCTGGATCTACTGCATGGATTGCTTCTGTGTCAATGCCGTGTGTAGTGTTTATAGTGAAAAAACTGTCTTCAGCTTCATTTTACAGCACACTGTAAAATCTTCAAATATGGTATTTTTGAAATATGAAAAAAATTCTAGTGATATAAAATTTCAGTGTGTGATTAAAGTGATTCAATATTCAAGACTGGTGCTTCAAAAACGCTTTTTTAAATGATTGGTAGAATTTATTCAGTTATTTAAAATGAGTTCTTCAGGAAAATTATAATTTAATGGTATGAAAACATGCTCACAGACAGAAACGGGAAACAAACAAATAATTGAATCTGCCACAATCAGTATGGATTAAATTCAGTGTGCCATTTTTGATGGTTCTAACACTAATATTCCAATAGATAAATTTCTTTTATTATTCGGGGGGAAAAAAATGAGATGCCAAAAATATTCACGACAATGAGAAGTCTTTACTTTTTTCAGAATGCATACGGGCTGAAGCTCTGGCATTTTTTTTCTCAGAGAGTGTGTTGAATTAAGACTGGAAAGTTTCAAAAGATAAATTTCTTACGTATTTTGCCCATGCGGAAAATGTTAATTTTAATGATTTTGAATGTATTACTTATTCCAAATTTAATGACATTGAAAAATATTTTAGAGAAAACTGAAATATGCCACAATTCTTAATTAAATGATACAGTCTTAATTGACACTCTGAATTGGGGTTTGCCTGAGCAGCAGAGGATGTTGCTGACTGTGCAAAAAGTAAATATGATTCAGGAATGGATAATATTGGCTAGAAAATTTTGTTCCTAGTTCCAGTTGTTATATGCACTTTTGAGATTCAATAGTCATTTTTCTGTTTAGTGTATCTTTTCACCTTGAGTATACCAGAGTGCTTAGTGGTTATCCACCCAACTCTCCTGAAAAAAGACCAACCTTAGGTGACTCATTTTTTGCCAATCTAAGACATGAAATTGAACGGTCGTTTTTAAAAATAGCACCATACTAAAAATTACATTAAAAAAAATCAACAAAACTAAAAATGCAAGAAATATCTGTAATAAAACACTTTAACGACAAAATGTATTTCTCTTAAGAAAGATATGGCACACTGAAAACTATTTGTTTTATAATATTTACATTAATGTTTATATACTGCATACCTGTGATCAAAATATTCATAAACATTACTTATAAGACAGTTATATTTGAAATGTTTCCAAATAACATCTATAAAAGTACACACATTTGCTTCAGCATTGCTAATAGTACTGGCAAAATGCCTCTTTTGCTATCAATCACAGAATGGATGCTGCTTTGTTTAAAGAGCTTGAATTATCCCAAACCATGACATTATAAGCCACCTTGATATGAGAGAAAAGTAAAGTCACAGAATGAAAAATGTAGCAGATAATATAGATCTGACATGACAAGACCAATTTCTGATCAAAGAATGCTACACTTCTTTTCTTAAAATGTCACATTACACCAAAAAGTCAAAAGGTATTTTAAAGCTATTTGTATCACATGAACCATGCTGTCTTAAATGATATTATTTAAAAATGTAATTACCCTAAAAGTTTAAAAGATACTTGGGCTAGACTGCAGATTAGGGGCCAGTCGCCAAATGAAGCGAAATCGTGCCAAATGTGGTAACCTCTTAGCGTCATTAAAATTGTTAGGGTTTAAGGTTACAGTATATAGTATTTAAGCGGGCTTTTTGAATTTCTGTCATTTCACTGTGCTTTTAGTAGATTGTGTGAGCAAAATGGCTGGCGTCGGAAGAGTTGAACATCTCCATAGTATTGTTACATTTTAGTGTGGATATAAACAAATGTGAGTTTCTACTGTTTATTATAAATAAAAATTTATTGTAAAAATATAAATTACGTAGTTAAAATTGTTACTTTTTTTTTTTACTATACTATTGCTCATGTTTCAGTAGATCGAAATATTGAATTTTATCTTCCTTTTTCTTCTGCATTTTTTTTTTTAAGTTTTTGCTTAAATATGAATCAATGCTTTCCAATCATTGTTGCTCATTTACTGCTTATTACAATTTCTTGAATTTCGTAGTAAAACGTTTTACTCCATTTTGCTACTGTCTTAAAAATGGTATATGATATTATGAAAAGTTTTAATATTGTTGATTCCATAAAATACATAGTTATTAACTTTTAAATACTTTATCATTGTTTTTCTTGAACTTCTGTTTTAGATATTTTTGCATGTTTTTAGGTTGTTTAGATATTTTTGCATGTTTTACATGATCAATTTTTTGCATGTTTACAGAATTCACTCAAATTCGCAACCATCTAATATGGCGATATGATGAGTTACTGATTTTCTAAAACATGCAAAAATAACCGATTTGGTGATTTTTTAATATGCAGTTTTACTGATACTTTAAAGGCATTTTCATTACAACATGAACTATATACTGTCTCTGATGATATTATTTAATATATTCTCTATATGTTAACATGCTCTAATAGTCAAATTCAACACAATTTTCACACACATAGTATTACATTTCAATAAACTTTCTGAACACAGTAATAACTGAAAGAAAAATACTACCACCAAAAAAATAATTAATTTTATTATTACTTTTAAGTGGACCTATGTTGGCCTAATTTGTCATCAAACCCATGATTCCCTGTCACTACATGCAGCATTTTAGGAATTTTGATTTCTTAATTTTAGTTATATTTTAACCCTTTTTATATACCAAAATAACATTCATCATTGCTATATTTTTGCTTTAAAATTTAATAAGGTCTTACAAGAAGATGAGCAAGATACATGAACTGCAGAATGGCAGAAGGATTAATTATCATACTATACAGAATAATTACATTGCATAAATACTAAATAAACGACATAGGTAATTATCATAAGCTTTTCGTTCTGAGAATGATCGCAAGACATAATAAATATCACCTATATATTCAGCCGTTAAAATTTATCCTAAAATGTAAGGAGTTTCTTAATTTCAAGTAAATAAGGTACTCGAAACTGTTTTGTGCTCCCATTTAGTCAGCTTATTCAAATTCAATTATAAATGTACTAAAAAAAAAAAAAAAAAGAGAGAGAGAAACTTCACGTAATTTAACAGCTAAAATATTTGGACTATACACACCAACTAGATCAAATATTATTTTAGCATTACAATAATATATCTTAAAGTTACGTAAGTATAGGAGAAACATGTGAAATGTGATAACACCAGGGCCATTCCTAGTGGGGTGCAGCGCATGAAAGACGTGGGGAACAAAAATCAGGGGCGTCCGGACTCTCGCGATACCACGCCTAAATATTTTAAATTCATTATAACTTTTGGTAAAAGTTTACAATTGTGTGCGGTTGTTTTTTGGCGATTCTGTTTTGACGCCAAGATCGGCACCAATAAGACACAATTTCAAGATGATCGCTACTCAAAACCGAAACAAGAAGTCAAAGAGTTTCACAAACTTCCGTGTCCATGTACACATTGACCTATTTTCACTTAAAAAAACATCAGAGAGTTGCAGAAACTAGTCATTGCACATTGCCTTGACTTTGTCCATGTGCACATCGATTTATTTTCAATTAAATAAATCAAAAAGCTAAAACTCTCATTGTAACCAGAACTAGGGTTTCATCGCCAAAACTGAACAAAATTTTTCGTCAATCGAAAGGACACCCAATTCTACACTAGAGCCTAACTTTTTATACAAATTGTGATATGTAAGTATTTAGTGAGTATGAAATAAAAATTTTATTAATCATTGAGCATTTTTTTTTAATATAAATTTGGAAACAGCAATCTTAAGAAAGTACGCGAGGAGCCAGTAGCCTAGGAATGGCCCTAGATAAGACAGAGAGAGTTAGTATCTTCTAGAATCTTACATTTCTCTCCTCTGGTACTCGTTCTCTTAACGTCATATTACCACATTTAATTGATATTCCCCCGTCATCCTGAGACATTTTCAGTTTTATATATATAGCGAAGAGATAAACGTTTCAAATAATTAATTACACACAATTTGATATACTAATTTCTTTAAATTCACAAACAATTTCTGTTCCTATCAATAACACACGCAGTCTTGTTTTGCACCTGCTAAGTCTTTCTGCTCCGGTGGACAAAAAATCAAGGTGGAAAGGAAGGTGCCAAGGAAAGGCATAAAGAAAGGGGTCAATTTCAGGACTTAAAAGAGAAGGGCTAGCTCATAGACCTTTTCCCCCTGAAACAGGCAGTGAGGAGTGATGACGTAGCCACGATGACACTGAGCGCGGAGATGCAATTCACAACATAACGTTCACAACGTATTCTAATAAAAATTCCCACTCTGCAAAATAAACGAATTGCTTCTCTGTTAACTTCGGGATAATGTTTCTCCAGTTTATTAATTAAAGAGCCAATTACATGCTTCCCTTTGTAGTAAGTTGTACCATGAACTGCACAAAATATTTTTTCGAACTCGTAAACTGTATTCATCCATGAATGGGAAGGTGTAGTCAAACCTCCCAAGGACAATAATTTAATCCATTCTGAATTAAATATTGGTTCATCAGCACTATTTTTAGAAATTGTTCGCAATGATGGGTCTTTGTCTCGCACACGGTAGGCAATATAACCTGCAACATATGTTAATGCTTCTTTTTCGGCGGTCAATTGTCTGGCGGAATTCAATTCTAATTCCCAAGTCATAGGAGAAGGTTCCTCTATGAAATCCAAATCCAAATCATCAATAGTATTTAATGGAAAAGCATCTTCCTCCTCAGTTTTCAAAGCCATTTCAAGTAGTTCTGATGTTAAATATGAATCAATATTTCTGCTTTCTTTAGTCGTGCACACTTTTGACGATAATTTTGGCAGCTTATTAGCGAATATTAACTGCTTTAAGCGGCGTATAACTTCGCTAGGTGATGGATGGTCATTAAACCTACCAAGCCCTCGAATCTGACTAAAGAGACTTTCAAGTGCATCCTGAGTTAATCTAGATGTTAAAATATATTTAGCATCATACGATGATTTCAGATCCTGGTGTAGTCCAAAAAGAGAATTTATTGAAATTATTATTCCTTTTTGGAACGGCAGCATGTTGGATTTTTCCTGAACTCTTAATCCACCAATGACTTTCTTCATTAATTCCAAAACTTGAATTGGTTTTTCATAATGTTCATTTAATCCAAATGCTGCTTTAAGTATTTTATCTGAAAGAGGGTATGGCTTGGTACTATTCATAATATCGAAAAAACTGTCGATTAATTCAAAGAAGTCATATGCTTTTTGTTTTCCTGTGAGGTGGAGTATACCTTTCGCGGTAGTTCTTGAAAATAATGTTTTCGCTGGAGCGACTTTTTGTGTCTCGTTTCCCTTGACCATTAAATAATTTGGTTTTAGTTTGTGACACAATTTAATTTCTCCTGAATCTCTATTTAAAACCTCTTTAATAAGATCAACATTTAAAACAGTTCCATCTTCTAAAATAAATCCTTTATCTAAAAATTGGCTTCTCAGTAATTTGAGGCAGTGCGCTAAATCTGCAAAAACCCATATTTTTTTCGTTTGCAATACTGGATTTGGAAACTCAGAACTATTAATCGAAATCTGTAACTCTTTCCACAAAGTACTAGATCCTCCTAAATCAGACACTATTGCTTTCACTTCTACTCCAGATGACTGAATATGTCCTATGAGTGAAAAAAGAAGTTCTTTCTTCATTGGAGTATTAAAATAAAAAACTATTGGTTGTTTCCACTGCGAAATGAGACCTCTGATCCTCACACGATAAATTTACTTTCCGCACAGCATTGCATTTCAATAGTTTCCTTTGTGGCAATCCAAGCAAGCGATTTCTCATATCATCTTCATAATCACTGCACAGAAAATGTTCGCTGCAAATTCTTGCGTTTTTCACATTAATAAAATCTTGTCTTCGACATTTATGTATCCATTCTTTCGTCAAAATTAAATTGTCCTTTGGGAAAGCATGAAATACAATATCTCTTCCTTTCATATTTTTATAAGTGTTACGGCACGTTGCTACAGCACAAGAAGCCATATTACATAAAGGATACTTTAAATGTAGAATTTAAAAGGAAAACTGATTAAAACTATATATATACATATATATATATACACGAATTATTTTAAATATTCACATTATTAGAAAACAAATAGGTATGATTAAAATTAATTTGAGATATGCGACCTCCAGAAAATCGTCTCGCAAACTGAATGAAACTACAGTTTTAAACGGGCGAAATCAGAGCAGGTGCATAACAGTGACGTCAGATTACTACCAGTTAACCCCCTCCATGAAGCTCGCGTCGGTGAGGAGTCGAACAAAGGAATGACCTAGCCCTTTCTATTTATCCCTGGGTCAATTTCGTATTTCAGAGGGGAGTGAAAAGGAACTTCGTATATTTTATAGGAGTTCGAAAGGCCGAAAAGAACGAATGGCCCAAAAATAATGGACAGAGAGGGGAAAAAAAGGGGAGCTATAGAAAAATAAAATAAAAAGAAAAGTAAAAAATTTCCTCAAATAAGATTGTGTCCATGAGTGTAGTCAGAAAGGGAGGAAGCTGTGTACCTTTACAATAAATAGTATCTCCCAGGTGTGTATAGTGAGTGTGTTTGGTAAAGCTGGTAAAGCTGAATAGATGTGATAATGGGAGGAAAAAAGAATTGGGGTCCACTAACTTTCAGGAAGGCAGGAAACTAAATTAGAATAATTTGCTTTCAATAATTGCAAGGATTGTGCAAGTACTATATATTTGTAATCACAGTATTATTCAATCTGTAAAAATGTACAAATGAATGCAGAACGTTTAGATAAGCACATAAAATTTGTGAAAACTTTGCATGCGTATTTTTTATAAAATAATTATGGTGTTTTTACCAATGCATGCATAACAATCAAATAAATCTGCCTGTAATGATGAATTTCAAAGGCCGAGTCAAAATAATTTCAGGAATTCAATACTTCAAAATAATTTAATCTCATCAAATTAAATACCGTTATTACTGATTATTACTGATCTGTGTTACAAAATCGATTTTTATACATGATAACTAATATTTTCTAAAGAGTTATTTTCTGTTGTCATTCCGGATATGGTTCGGAGAACAGCCTTGACGCCAAAAAGGGAAGAAACAGCTTATTGTGGTATACAGGCAATGGTTGTCATTCGATGACGTACTTCCTGTAGGGA